>JAMKCH010083133.1:0-13139 GCA_023653785.1 Ophioderma brevispina
CTGCATTATTTTTGTTTTTACTGTTGGATTATGTGCAAAGAATAAATAATTATTCCTCATGAAAGGGCTTATATTTCAAATGTATTCCCCAATGGACTATTCCATTTGTACTCATCAATCCCTCTTTGGTAGACTTTACCTAAATCTTTTCACAGAGGGAGTGTGTATTTTCAAATGTAGTCACCCAATGGGCTTTTCCCCCCCAATTTTCATCCATACTCCCGTGAATACTTTACTGACTGCTATGAAATCAACCCTGTTTTAATCCAAAGTAAACGGACATTTCAATGCTGACAGTTTACCCTTACTTTAATCCTGACATGACCATATTTGGAGCTCTCCCAGATTATAAGTTTATACAAGATTTTGTGACATCCAAAGGACAAACCTCTAAAAAAGTAATTATTTTACTTCACTTCACCTTTGTGATACTTTAATGAAAATGTTAGGATTATATGTTCACCCCCCCCCCCCCCCCACTAAAAAAATAAAAAAATTAAAAATAATTATGTTTATCTTTTACAGGAATGGCTGACATATGAAGAACAAGATATCACTCAAATGTTAACCCAAATGATAACCGACGGAAATATAATGGATAGCTGTTTGGGAGTTCTCCTTTATTTTGATATAACCAGAATAAAAATATCAAGAGCGACATAATTTTGACAACTTTATATTTCATTGGTATATTATCCACTAGCGATACCCTGTGCAAATTTTAGGAAATTTCCTTCCTGCAGGCTATAACAGAAATTTACTCGTGAGAGCACGGTGTTCCAGGGATAAGAGCAGTACTCATGATCATTGAACCTTAAAAATCGTAAGTCGAGCCCCTTGAGCCCACGTGTGTGTCCGTGGGCAAGATACTTAGCTCAATTGCTTTGTTGACCCAAGCGATAATTGGGTAGCTGTTATGGGGGATTTACAATCTAAGTGCTAAAAGGATTGTGCGCCTCGCCGCATCCACCTATGAAGTGAATATTGTGACGATTTCCTGATGGCGCGGTAATCATAATTGCATCGCGCCTTGAGCCCCCGCAGGGTGGATGTGCGCGTTAAAATCGACAAATATTAAAAATGTAGTTTCCATACAACACGCAGATCTCTGTGGACAATAGAGGGCGCTATAATGTGGGCAAATCAATGACTTTGTAGGCTATTACGTCGGCATTCTTACCAGTATCTAGTGGGGGTAGAAGGGGTGTTCGTGCACCCCCCTGAAATACTTCTAAGCAATGTCCTAATCAAAAAAATTCGTAGAAACGATTAGCTGTTTTAAAAAATCAAAAAGGGTTCCACGTCCCTTTTTATGCAAATTTATGCAAATTAGTATCGCCATTACAGAAAATACCATTTTTCGATATATCTCACCATACTGTTTATAAATGAACAAATGAGGGTGACCGGACCTCTGTTTCGAGGTCAACGATCAAGAGGAACCATTTTTTGAAAAATTACCATAATGTCCCCATGATGACGTAATATGCAAATTAGGTCGCCATTAGCTAAAAATACAATGTTCGATATATCTCAACCAATACTTTTTATAAAATGACAAATAAGGTGACTGGACCTATGTTTTTAGGGTCAAAGATCAAGATGGAACCATTTTGAATACCATATGTCCCCATGATGACGTAGTATGCAAATTAGGTCGCCATTAGCTAAAACCAACTTTCGATATATATAATTCCAGCCAATACTGTTGATAAATGACAAATGAGTTACCGGGCCTATTTTTCGAGGGTCAAAGATCAGATGAACCATTTTTAAAATTACCAGATGTCCCCAATGATGACGTAATATGCAATTTAGTGTCGCCATTAGCTAAAAATACAATTTTCGATATATCCAACCATACTGTTGATACATGAACAATTAAGATGTCTGGACCTATATTTTGAGGGTCAAAGAACAAGGTGAACCTTTTGAAGATTAACCGATCTTTCCATGATACATACCAGCAATTAGGGTCGCATGAGCTAAAATCCATATTTGGTGGTATATCTGGGCCATATTCCACATAACTAGACAGTGACATGTGTAATCAATCCCCAAAGAAACATCCGGAAAATGTGAAGAAAGGCTTCGTCGTCTTTTCGAGCGCAATCGTCATGTGGCTATCCATACTGTAGCCTAAAATCACGGAGGCCAAATAGAACGACTATGTTCGTATGCCCGCCAGGGGCGCCAACCAGAATCATTGTTACAGCCTTGTAGGACATTGGATATCATATCTTCAAACAGAGTGAGATCGTGCTGTTTATTTTTTTTCCCCTTGCTTTTGTGTGTGTGTGTCTGTGAAAAAAAATATGTTTGTGTGAAAAGGATGTGCTCTGTAAGTATGTGTGTGTGTGATATGAAAAAGAAAACCATCGGCTCTGAGAACCTGCTGAAACGCCTCCAGAAGGACCCAATTGAAAGACTCATATCTCCTTTACAAATTTAGATCACAACAAAAAGTATGCAGTTGCATTTTGGGAATAACTGTTTCTGAAGCAAACTCCTGGAAACATTGAACATAGTGCAATGTGTTGCGATTTTGCAGGCTTTTTCATGAGTCCCTAGACCCTCGAGTTATGATTTCTGGGTGGGGAGTCCCAGTTGCAGAGATGAGGCTCCTAATCCAGGCACAGGGCATCTTGCCTGCTGCCAATTAAACCATAAACCAACAAAAATATTCTTGTCCTATGGTAGTATATATATATCGTGTCATTCTCAAAAAATGGTGTGAATGATGAGCCATCAGGAAATTTTGGGCCAATGCGCGTGGAGTGAAAAGGTGGGGGAATTTCTGGTAGACGTTTCAAGCTATAGCTGACCTGCAACTTATCTACACCCGGCAGAATTATTGTCCTATGGCTTCGACTTCCGTTTTGCCACTTCCTGTATCATGATTCCTGCAGCACAGTTGACAATGTTGCTGCCATGGACCATTAGTAAGAATTTATCCAAGTTATCACCAGTTTTCCCCAAGTGAATAAATGTTGTCTTCTGACATAATTTGAGGTCTATGTGAAGCCTATATTGATTATTCGTTTGACGCAGGGTTTATAATGTTCGGAAATCAATGACCTTGTCGGCCCCCCTTTAAATTACGTCGGCATTCTTACCTTAGTCTAGTGGGTAGAAGGGGGTTCGTGCACCCTGAAATAAATTTTTCTAATCAATGTACCTATATCAGAAAAAATGCGTAAGAAAACGATAGCTAGTAAAAACAATCAAAAAGGGTCCCACGTACCATTTTTTATGCAAATTATGCAAATTAGGTATCGCCATTACAGAAAAATACATTTCGATTATCTCAGCAATATTGTTGATAAAGGAAAAATGAGGTGACCGGACCTATGTTTCGAGGGCCAACGATCAAAGATGGAACAATTTTGAAAATTACCAGATGTCCCCATGATGAGTAATAGCAACATTAGGTCGGCCATTAGCTAAAAATAAAATTTTCGATATATCTCAACCAATACTTTTGATAACGAAACAAATAAGTTGGGATGGACCGATGTTTTTAGGGTCAAAGATCAAGAGGGAACCCATTTTGAAAATTACCGCCAGATGTCCCCATGATGGAGTCGTAGCAATTCGGGTCGCCATTTAGCTAAAATACAAACTTTCGATATATATATCTCAGACAATACGTTGATTCTATAAATGAACAAATGAGGGTACCGGGACCTATGTGTTGAGGGTCAAAGATCAAGATGGAACCCATTGAAAATTACCAGATGTCCCCATGATGACGTAATATGCAAATTAGGGGTCGCCATTAGCTAAAAATACAATTTTCGATTATACTCTCAACCCAATTACTGTGATAATATGAAAACAATAAGATGGTCTGGAACCTATATTTTTGAGGGTCAAAGAAACAAGTGGATGGAACATTTTGAAGATTACCAAGATCTTTCCATGATGACATAAAATGCAAATTAGGGTCGCCCTAGCTTAAAATCCATATTTGGGCTATATCTTGGCCAATCTTCCACATACCTGACAGTGACATGTGTAATCAAGCCAAAAAGAAAACTTCCGGAAAATGTGAAGAAAAGGATTCTTAGGTCTTCGACGCATCAGTATTGCTATCAATATTGTAGCATTAAAATCAAGGAGGCAAATAGAATGACTACGTTCGTATGCCAGCTGCCAACAAGAAAGCATTTGTTACAGTCTTGTAGGACCTTGGATCTCATATCTTCAAACAGTGAGATAGTGTGCTGGTATTTTTGTACCCTTGCTTGTGGGGTGTGTGTCTGGGGGTGTGTGTGTGTGATCTTGTAAGTATTGGTGGTGATGATATGAAACGAAAACCATCGATCTGAGAACCTGCTGAAACGCCTCCAGAAGGACCCAATGAAAGACCCTATCTCCTTACAAAGGTAAGATCACAACAAAAGTACTGCAGTAGCATTTTGGGACTAAACTGTTCTGAAGCTACAATCCTGAAACATTTGACTATGTCAAGTGTTGCGATATTTGCAGGCTTTCAATGAGTCCATAGACCTCGAGTTATGATTTCCTGGGTGGGGGAGTCCCCCGTGCAGAGATGAGGCTCCTATCCAGGCAAAGGCATTCTGCAATTGCTGCCAAATTAACCTGATTAAAAAAGCCTACAAATATTTGCAAATGGTAGTTAGTAGTATAATAGACGTGTCATTTGACAAAAAATGCTGTGAAATGATGGCCATCAGGAAACGTTGGGCCAATGCGCGTGGAGTGAAATGGTGGGGGAATTCTGGTGTGTTTGACTTTCAAGCTATAAGCTGACCCCGCAACTTATCTACCCCCGGCAGAATTCTTGTCTTTGGCTTTCGACTCCGTTTGCACTTCGGTATCATGATCCCTGCAGCACAGTTGACAATGTTGCCACCATGGACATTAGTAGAGAATTATTCAAGTACCCATTTCCAGTGGAATAGATGTTGTCTTCTGTCTTAATTTGAGGTCTATGTTGAGGCATATATTGATTCTTTGACAAGCCAGGGTCGGGACACAGGGCTGTTTTTAACCTCCAAAACAAAATCATAAACTGTCAGAGTGGCCCAAAACTGGTGCAGAATCATTGGTGAGATGCTGTTTGGAACATATATATATGAGACTGATTTCCATTGTCCCTCTGGAACTGCCCGAGGGGGTACCGGTCTTGCCCGTAGATGTTTAAACTTTGGCGGCAAAGATCTCTACGTATCTTTACAAGCTATGACGAGGGACTGTGTTAGAGGGCAAAGGAAGGTCCTATGGACTCATGGAAAGTCTCGCTGATATTCCGAAGGAGGAGAAATACTTGAACTCGATAAAGTTGAAACCAGACCCCATTCTGGGCCCGTGACTCCCCTTTGCTCTTCACAAGTGGGTAGGAGACTTGAGGGAGTCGTGGGTAAAAGCCTTTAATCTTCTATTTGTCACGGAAAAAAAATTTGGTGTGGGACGATGGGTCCACCGGAAGGGAAGATAATCTACGAGGGGGCGATTGCCTCTGTGAGTCGTAGTTCCGGTTTGTGTATCATTCTCCCAACAAGATGCCGGATATCCAACTAGTTCAAGATCATAGTTTTTTGCTGATCCAGGTAGATATCTGATCAGGTAGATGATAGCCATGCGATATGGGGACATATATGATTGCCGGAGATGTCACTCCATATGAAGATGATCCAATCTTTATCTGCAGTTCCTTTAAATTGAATGAGGGTGTATGATTATGTGTACTGTAAAACTATAGATTAGGAGGCTTAATGCTTTTTAAAAGTATTTTCTACAGAGTTTTAGTCTAAAGTTGTAATCGTGTTTTGGATTGCTTTTAGAAAAGTCTTTGGCCAAGTAATTTTTATCCTTACTCCTTTAAATATTAATGAGGGATTTAAAACATACCATGATACAATGGACACACACTTGCAGGTTGGCAGAGAGTCATTGGAGAATGAGAGTTCTGTTCTTCGCGTTTGCTTTTCGGCATGAATAACAACACAAATATCTTAGTCTCGCATTAGTCTTGTATCATTCCATACCTGAATTTAAGAGAAAGTTACAAGTCATTATGTATGAAGTCGTGCAAATTACTTGGCCAGCAACGTTCCTATAATTACCCACAAAACGAGACTATAGACATTGAAGGTCCTAATTTGCATAGTCTTAGTATTTGCCAGGTTGACATATAATGACAAAATAAACATAATTTATGAGTGCTTTTCAAATGATACTCGACCCTAAGAAATAGTCTCGTACTATTACGGGTGGGCTGCAGGTATGTGGAATATTGGCCACGATATGACCCAAATATGGCTTTTTGGGCAAGGCGGAACCCCAATTTGCATATTAGTTCAATCATGGGGACATCTTGGAATTTCAAAATGGTTAAATCGTGATCTTTGCACCTCAAAAATAGGTACAGTCACATATATTTTTTCATTTATCAACGTATTGGTGGAGATATATCGAAAATTGTATTTTTAGCTAATGGCGGCCCTAATTTGCATATTACGTCTCATGGGGACATCTAGGTAATTTTAAAAATGGTTCCATATTGATCTTTGACCCTCGAAACAAAGGCCCACAGTAAACCTCATTTGTAATTTATCAACAGTATTGGCTGAGATATAGATATAATAGAAGTGTATTTTTAGCTAATGGCGACCCTAAATTGCCATATTATGTCATCCTGGGGACATCTGGGTAATTTCAAAAATGGTTCCATCTTGATTCTTTGACAAAACTCAAAAACATAGGTCACCCAGTCACCTTATTTGTTCATTTATCAACCGATTGGTTGGATATATCGAAATTGTAGTTTTAGATAAATGGCGACCTTAACTTGCATATTACGTCATAATAGGGGACAGCTGAATTTTCAAAATAGTTCATCTTGATCTTCGACCCTCGAAACATAGGCCCAGTAACTCTTTGTTCATTTCATCAACAGTATTGGCTGACGATATATATATTCTATCGAAAGTTGTATTTTTAGCGAATGGCGACAGCCTAATTTGCATATTCCGTCATAATGGGGACATCTGGTAATTTTTCAAAATGGTTCCATCTTGTCTTTGACCCTCAAACATAGGTCCAGTCACCTTATTTGTTATGTATCAAAAGGCTTGGTTGAGATATATCGAAAGGTTGTATTTTTAGCTTAATGGGCGACCCTAATTTGCCAGTATTACAGCATAGGGGGAAAATCTGGTATTGCAAAATGGTTCATCTTGCATCTTTGACCCTCAAAAACATATGTACGGTCACCTCATTGTTCATTTATCACGTATTGGCTGAGATTATATCGAAAATTGTATTTTCTGTAATGGCGATACTAATTTGCATAAATGTGCAGATAAAAATGGTAAGGGGACACTTTTTTGATTTTTTTAACAAGCTAATCGTTTTCTACGCATTTTTCTGATATAGTGAAATTGATAGACGTTTATTTCATGGGGGTGCCGAACACCCCTTCTACCACTAGACTACATGGATTTTTCTAAATTTTTGGACAAGATAACAGCTCTTCGTGATAGATCAATCGGTTGTCAAAATTGGTGTTCTTATGGATTAACTTTTAAAAATGCATATTGGTATAGGCTAGTGTCAAACCGGGGGGGTCACTCAAGGTATACTTTGTGGCACTTGTATGATATTCCGTTGGGAAGATAAGTTTTTCTCATCTCTGTCTACAGCCTCAGACTCTAAAATGGGAATGACATTTTAGGAGGAAATTTACAGATCTTCCCGGGGGGGCCACTGTATTCAAAGGTGGATTGGATATGATGAGATTTTTTCTTTCTTTTCCTGGGTGAACAAGAAAATGCGTGAAACGTGTGTCTTTTTTCAAACAGGCGATGTACGAGCGTCTTACATCGTTTGGGGTGTCAAAACAGCAAAATATGGGAAACAAGGGTATGCTTTTCTTAACCCTGAAATTGTAATGTATATTCAATTAAGCCAGGCACAACTCATCCATCACTATGGTAGTCGGACGCTTGGAAAAAGTAAAGGAAAGCAAGAGAAAAAGGTATATTAACGATTCCAATGCACTGCGTTACTTGTTGAGGGTAGAATAAACCATATACAAATACAATTACCAACTCCAATTACAAACGGCCTTGTACATAGCACCTTCTCAAAACAAGGTCAAAGCGCTTTATTACCAAAATAGAGAGTAATTACTATTTAGCCTAAAAACATGGTTCATCTTTTACAATACCTGTTGCATTACTATGAAGATAAGTACTGTTACACATCAAACTATAAAATAAAAAAAGAAAACAGCTGGACAAATTTAAAATATCATGTTAGGCAATAACAAAAAAACACATTAGCACACAATCAGTCTTAGGAAATAGATTGACATTTTAGAGCTTTCTTCAAAGTACCAGGGACTTGGATGGAGAAAGAGACAGGCAAAGAGTTCCATAGGCCTGTTTAGGGATATGTTTAGTTGTTTTAAGTCGGTGAAATGAAAAGACGTGTTTAGGGGGCATTTCGAAAGTCCTGTTCACAGAATCTATCCACCTTGAATACAAGTGGGCCCCCCCCCCCCGGGAGAACCTTACTCCGTAAGGGTGAAACTTTTCTATCACTAGGGATTCAATACAAGTGGCCCCCCTCCCCCAGGGGGAATTCTTACTCCAGTAAGGGTAAAATTTTCTATTACTAGGGTTTCCATACAAGTGGCCCCCAGGTGAGAATCTTACTCCAGTAAGGGTTAAAATTTTCTATTATAGGGTTTCAATTTTGAAATGTTTTTGACAGCATTTGCATACCAAGTCTATATTGGTTGACTCCCCAGGCCAGTCCCTGCAGACAGGATCATAATTATGAAGATACTACAATCGAACTTTAGATGTACAAATAGTTTATAAGCGTCTCTGATTCCCTTGGCACAGTTTAGTACCCTCCATTCACCAGTGTATTTTAGAAAATACACCCCTGTTTTTGGTTATAGTATGAATTTGATCCCCAGTTCTAAACAGGTCAGTTCATGTTCAATGTATGTACAAGTACAACCATTGAACGTTGGTCATGGTGGATGAGCATTTATTGTAAACTCATAGTGGATCCTACCTCCACATGAACTAAAAATTTGATGAAGATATTGATTGATTTGTGCTAATTCATGGTGTGAAAATTTTATTTTTTTAATTGCTGCATGCCTGGAATTTAAATACACTGTGGGGACCACTGGGTATTAGCCCATCCCAGTAGAAAAAGTGCAGTCAAGAATGGGGTGGGCGTCTACATGGATAGGAGCTCGAACTTGAGAGCAAATATAGTAAAAAAATGTGATAAAATACCCATTTTAAGAGTATTCATCTAAATGCTCAGTGGAGATTTTCCGAGAATACAAATTTCTATAAAATTGAACTTGATGGGTTGTATATAGAACACCGACCCCTGAGATATCTTTAGAGATTTTTACAAAAAGATTAGCAATCCATCAGGTGTGATTTAATAAGCATTGATAAGCATTTGTATTCTTTTGGTATTACATGTATTATTTTATGAATAGTATAATTCATTATAAACTTATTTTACCTTTGTAAATTTTACACCAGTATTCAAGCTTTATGCTTTGTAATTGTTTAAGGCAGTATTGTAAAAATTGGAAAAGTAGGTATGGCAGGCCCGTAGTCAGCAGGCGCAGGGGTGCCAAACACCCCCCCCACACACACACACACACACCAACAGGCCCGCAAAAAGGCAACCTTCCAAAGGAAACACTAGCGACATACCCAGCAAAAAAAATGAAGAAAATATGCACAAAATGTATTGTTTCAACAAATTGGATTAGTGACATAAAAATATTGGGCTACTAGTGGCTGGAAAAAAATGTTTGGTTTGGATTGTGCACCCCACCAAACAGTGCCCCCCCCCCCCCGATTGCGCACCCCACCCACAATGCCGGATCGTGGGGCTGCTATTAATTTTTAGCTATAGAGGTCCTTCTGCAACCCCCCCCCCCCACCACCCCATCAAAAAGAAAGATTTTGGATACCCCAGTTGCCCCAAAAAACATCCCTGACTATGTGTCTGAAAAGTAATGAAAGGTATCTGACAACCAAAACCCACGCAATTTCCCCCCCAACCCAAAAAAAATAACATGATTTTAAAAGAAATATGGTTTGGAGGAAAATGTCTATCTTGAGTTTTGAAAATTTGCACCAATATCCAGAGATCAGGTATTTTATGTATTATAAAAGTCCCTCTACTTTCATAAGGCAAAATGAAAGGTCGAGTTAGGTTCTCCCGTAACCCGCCCATTAGATGCTGAAACCCCTAAAAAGTTCATTATTTTGTATTTTAAAAGGGAAAATTAGAAAAATCAAGGTTTCTTCTGTGAACACATCTTGTGAATGTGATTTTAGTAGATTTAAACCAAAGAACAGTTGCAAAATCAATCATTTTTAAAATTATTAGATGGTGGTTTGACATAATATTGTTGGGTATTAGGTACAAATAAGGTTGGTATGATTTGTGAAAAGGCGGTTACTGGCAAAATACGGAACAATGAATAATGAAAAATGAAATAGTTGCCTCATTAATGATGTTCAAAATATTTTACGGGAAAACTAACATTGAACCTTTCATTGGCCTAATCTGAAAAAGAACCTCCAATCATGTGAGTTCAACAAAGTTGTATCTGCATATTTGTCATTTTTCAGAACATGCGTTTTGTGTCCATTGTGTTTTATATCTTCTTTCTTTTCAGAAAAATGTGTTTAATCTGATTTGAGGCTGACTTTATTGAATGAATTTGTAGGTTTTAAATGTTTTACAAAAATCAAGCACAAACGCATTTATCCAAAATGTCAATTATGACTTTGTCGGCACTCACATGACGATTAATAAAATAGGTCCTAGGGTTAGCCAGAAAAGATCAAAATTGTAAAATCTTTAAAACCCTCATTTTGTGATTGTGGGACCTGAACCCTTAATGAATTTATGACCAGACAACAACCATGGTTTTCCCATTTGTTTTATTGAATTAAAGGTGCAACGAGAGATGTTTGAGGCACCCCAAATATTGTGCCGTCTAATAGTAATTTTCAAATAGATTAGACACTTATAGATTTCTTACCGTATATTGTGCTACAAGAAATTTCTTAAAATAAGAAAAAAGGTGAGTTTGATCTTGCTTACCATTTCAATGTAAACTAGGCTGAATTTGTATTTGCTCCTATATGAAATTAGAATTTTAATTTTATACCAAAGAAACCTTTCTCATCTTAATCCCTTTCAGATGGGATATTTTGATGGAGAGCTTACAATCAGGGCAATAAATCAGTACTTTTGATTTTTTTAGGGAAACAAACCCCTGATATGTGAAATCTCTCGTTGCAACCTTTAAGCTATAATGTATCAAAAATAATGATTTTAGATCATCTACCTCGTTATTCTATAGGACCCTATATACCTTAAAGCCGACTCAGAGATTTGCCCTCATTTTTCAAACAAACATGTTTTTTGTCATATACATACTGCTTGTTCACATCCTAATCACTGTGTGAACATAGCTTTATCTCAATCAAAGTCCTTCATATAGAAAATAACAACTTCGTTATAAAATTCCAGATTTTTGTCATACACAGCATCCTTTGGCACTGTTTGCTGCATGATAACGAAAAATCTGATTCATCTCAAAACTTGGAATTAAGCATTTTTAAGCGACTATCTTTAGTTCTAGTTTGGCTATTTCGAATACTACAAAAATATTTTGAAATCTCTGGTCCACCTGGCGTGAGATATCCTACACCACTCAACTGCTTTTATGGCTGGTTAGAACAATAATTAGCTCCTTTGGGCCAAAGTATAAATATTATGATTAAGATACTTGTATATTATATTAGTTAAACAAGTGTATATGTTAGAATGTACGTAAAGAGCCTTCCTTTGTATGTAGATATGTGTGGTCAAGTAGCACCACTACTTCATTAAAGCTGGAGGGATGAAAATAAAACCAGACAGGAATTTGTATGGTGGGGAACAGAATCATGTGTTCCTTGACAACATTATATGGGGTGTGAAAATAAAAATAGTCCATTTGGGGCAGTTGCTTCCCATGTGTCTTTTGTGGGGGTTGTGGGCTGGCCAGCTATATAATAGAGGTCTTCACCTTGTTGGATTAAGCGGCCACAATCTTGCCAGGAGACAACGTCCATTCCGAAATTCCTGGAGACGTTTTAAAATCTAAAGAACGAACCTGCAGCTGAAATGTATGCATAAAAGTATGGGTCCAACACTTTGAATGCACAAGTACTTTGAGGTCGGGTATTAAATTGATCTGAATGACGATCTACTGAACTAATCACCTTTTGTTATAGGTTTATGCATGAGTGGGTGAAAGACCTCTATGCTGGAGGACCACTTGGAAATCCATTGTTCGTGTGTGTGTGTCAACTACACTGTTCATATTTTTTAAATTGACATTTAAAACAAAATTGAACTCAATTGAAGAGGTGAAATTCTTTGGGGAACACGCACTTGGGTGTCAGCATTATTTGCACCATGGGATCCCTCATATTTGGCGGTCATACGGTCCATATAATGCCAATGTCAAAGGTCATGTTAGGTCCCAGGCTATTACATTAATTTTAAAAAAAAAATTTGACCTCAATTGAAAAGTGTGAGATTCAATTGGAAACAAACTTTGTGGTCTAGGTGCCCAAGGTCCATGGAGGCCCACACGCTTTATTTTTTAATATAGGGAGCGCGAAAGCAGATAACCGCAAAATTTCTAGTTTTCTTTGCAATCACTTTTTGTATTTTACTTTCCCAACAGATCTTTTCAAATCACTTCCATGACATGAGAATGTTCGCAAGTTGTAATACAATGTAACGTGAAATGCCATATCTCGCATACATTCGGTGTTGTTGGTTGTTGAGATGAGCACCTGCGTGTTGCACATCTTCCTCCACTTTGTGTTATTTACCTCCTGGATATTCACATGACTGTTGCCTGATTTTTTTACTACCAGGAAGAGCTAAGCTTTCTCCACTGCTGATATCCGCTTCATTGTATTTTGTAAAAAAAAATTGGGGGATTTATCAACTTTTAGTGGATTTTGTACACTTTCTGTCATAATATTTTGTTGAATTGGAACTGTGACATAACTTGGATGCACAACTTCAAACCACTTCACACATCC
>JAMKCH010083134.1:0-12790 GCA_023653785.1 Ophioderma brevispina
CATAATGTAACGGTGACAACTTGCATACATTTTAATCTGCATTTTCTGCATTCTGCAAATTACAGAGATTGGAAAAGGAACTCCTTTCAAAAGGAATTTCTTTTCAATCATGATATTATTGAATATATTGATTTTAACAATTGTCTATGAAATGCAAAGCCATGCTATGCTCTTGTAGATTGCACGTTTGTGGAAGCCCACTTTGAAATGTGGAATAAGCATTTTTTTCTTCAAGTTTTACACACTTTTACGTTTTGATCCAGTGACCCGAGACCTTTTCCCATTATCTTTGCAGAACTTATGAAGCAGGAGGGCTCTTTTAATGAAGTCTAGAGTTTGTAGCCACTTACTTATAAGTTAAAGGGGCATTTTGTGATTCACAACCTCAGCCCTGACTTAACCTAAAAATACATTGTTCCCCAGAATGCTTGTGTTGCCTGCCATTGCAGTTTGCCAATGGGAGTGTGTGAGTTCACATAGGGGGTCATCTGAGGTCAACCTGTTGACATCCCATATGAGCCTTGGGCCAGTGGTTCTTCTGACCAAGTATGATGTTAAATCAGTTAACACATTTGGGAAATGGTGAATTGTTAACCTTTGATTTTAATGAAATTGGGTCAAAGGTCACAAAGAGTAACTTTGGTGCCCGTAGCATCTTGGTAGCATCATCGTAGCATGACAATTGATTCCGTCATGCACTGTATGACGTTGTGCAGTAGCGCTTGACGGAATGAATGGTAATACCTCATTTGCATCCATGGGACTTCTATATGAAATGTCTACTAGCATCTTATGTGCCAAATGTAGTTTGATAGATTATTACAAAATGGGGTCAAAGTTCATGTAGGGTCATCAAAGGTCACTTTGTTTATACCACATAAGCCATGGGCCAGGGGGAGCAAAGGTCACATAGGAGTCATCAAAGGTCAATCTGTGTACATCCCACATTAAGTCTTGGCCAGTGGTTCTTTTGAGTAACTTTGGTGGCCGTAGCATCTTATGTGCCAAATGTAGTTTTAGATTTTCACAAAATGGGGTCAAAGTTCATGTAGGAGTCATCAAAGGTCACTTTGTTTATACCACATATAAGCCTTGGGCCAGTGGGGGCATTTTCCCCTAATTATTTTTCTTGCCCCCCTTTTGTAGTTGACATTTTAATAATCTTGTCATGGTAAACCTGCTTCAGAGATCTTATTAGGCAAACTTGGAATGAGGTAATTTGAGGTACAGTTGCATAATAACCTTTGTTTTCAAAACCAGTGAACCCTAACAGACAAAAATTGGACAGGATTTACAAAAAATAGCTCGCCATTTAGAATATGTTTTAAAATTTGAATAAACCTCAGTAATTTTGAAATTACTATTGTCCCACCTGTTTTTAACCTGAAAGTAGCTTGAATTTAGGGGGTGGGATTATAATGCGATCTCCACCCTAACATACAAGCATCAACATTTCAGCCTAAACTTATTCCAGATATATTTAAGTGTCAAATGAGGTTTGTGATTAACATTGAACTGAAGCATGAACCTAATTCATTTTGTAAAGAAAATCAGAAGAAGATACTACCAAAACAGTAATGATTGTAACAAAAATTGCTTATACATGTAATCTCTTGTCTTCCAGCAAAAACTTATGGTGGGATTATGATATGATTTCCTACTTTTCCGCAGATTCTTTAAAAACTGGGGATGAGATTATAAGCGAGCATGGGACTATACTCTGGTCAGGATGGTTTAGCACCAACTACAAGGATTACATCTATCTCTTGCTTGTCTAGACCATACAGTGGTTCCTGTGTGGCTGACCAGCTCATTTGTCTGCGATGAGGACTCGCGATTGACGATATTTGTTTTTGTTTTAATTCTTAGCGCGAATAAACGCAAACAAAATGCACAGAGATCCATGGTATCTGCACGTAGAACTTTCGCACCTACAAAGTCTTTCTTTTGTCGCCGACAGTGGGTGCTAAATTGAATGGTCAAAGCTCAAAACAGCTTGCGCATAAACAGATCACACGTCAAACACCTTAAAGTGACAGGAGGAGATTTTTTTAGGATACGAATTTCTCGCAAATTGCACAGAATCGATTGTAGACCACCTACCAAGAACGTTCCGAAGGTTTATTGGACAAACAGGTACAAAGGAAAACAGCAAACCTTGTTTTGAACTTGCCTGCCTAACGCAATTGTCCCCATAGAACACCGTGCTTTGACTTTCTGTCGTGCACGACAGAAAGTACTAAATCATCATATTATTACATAAAGACGGCGTATTCGGCTTATTCACTTCAGGTGTGATCTAATACATTGGAAAGCATTCCAAATATGCAAAAAAATTGGGGGCGCTTCTTTCTGGAAATCTCCTCATGTCTCTTTAAGTGATACTAAATCTAAACTGGATGTAGAATGGATTACTTTTATTATCAGTAATGCATGGTTTTTTTTGGCAGGCATTATTACAGTTTAGGCTATGGTACATGATACAATGTTGGCCTTTTAATTAAATATTCGTGCTCCAGACCTGGGGATTACTTACTTCCTTCACTAAAATTAAAACAATATTATTTTAACCAGAAAAACCTGTGTCCCCACATGAAAAGAGTGCACATTATTTAGAAAAATAAATAAAATGTCAACTCAATTTACTTCTCGAATATCAGTGACCAATGGATATACATAACCTCAACATGCTCAAACGAACAATGAAGCTAATGATATTTAATAATCGGCCCGGAACACATGCACATTCTTTTACATCTGGTCCATTGTTATTGTACATGCAGTTAGATTTTGAATGTTATGTCCTTGCACGCATTGGCGAGATACACGATCTTTCCTCTTCGCGGATTGAAAGAAATCTTGGATCGCTGTGTTAATTAACTCGGGAAATACTGAGTAATAAGTGTTTTTTGAGAAAAGAAATTGGTAAGGGCGGTTAAAATCGAATGATAGAAAAGCAAGTTGTAAGGGTGACCTAATGTTTTGCATAACCTAAATACGCAAGTTATGTCTTTACAACCATTTTTTCTATTCAATTTACCAAGAAAGACAAATTGGGATTCAAGGGACCATAATTTTAAAACTATGAGACGTGGGGGTGAGTATGTTGCTTTTTGTTAGAACAAGCTAGAGCTTGATACGGGAAGTATAAAGCTTGATACACCTGATAAACTTGAAATGTTTTCAAGGTGTGATAGGGGGCAAGGTAACAAAGGAGGGGCAAATACCAAGGAGGTTAGAAAAAGATAAGACAAGTGGTTTAGGTTGATTGGTCGGAAGATAAATTAGTCTCTTGTGTGTGAGCAGTTTACGTTGTGAAAGATTGCTCACTGATATTCGGGAAGTAAATGAGTTGAACAATTTTATGTGTGTTTTTTTAATATAAAACTTTGTGAAAATATCCAGATGACATTCAGGGGCGGATTTACAGGGGGTACGAGGCTGGTGAATAGAAGTAGATGGCGAAACTACCTGGTGAGGGCAAGGAATCGCCGAAGGAACGACGAGAGGGAGGAGAGCAACACCGTTGACTAACTCTGAAAGGGGGAGAAAGAGACAAATCAGGAGAAGGGACCTAGTTTGGGGTAGAATAGCCAAGTGTAAGAGTATGTAGAAGTTAGGTGAGCTCATAGTCCAAATTATGGCCTCCTCTCCTATGTACGTAAATTGAGTAGGACCAATTTTTCTGCTGAAAAAGGATAGATAAGGGTGTGTTTCTGTTGTAGAAAAAAGAATCTGCAGGGTTTGGCCACCTGGCGCCATCCTTGAGCATTTTGAGAAATCCAAGATGGCATCAACATGTAAATGAAAACGGAGGAGTCTATACGAGCAAACCTATAACATGAGAGGAGCAAACCCAAACCGTTAGGGAGACGGGAAAGACTTGACGAGCACAGTTGAGGTCAAAACCCAGAAAAATGGGCGGGCGTCAAAGGGGAGATACAAGGGAAGGAAAGAATAGAAAACTAGGAAAAATGGGCATATTAAAAAAGGAAGGTGAAAGAAGTTTTATAAAATACGGGAAATATTACACAGCAAAGAACAGTGAGGTTACAAAAAATTACAAATGAAGTGAAAAATATCCCCGATATTGATTTTAAAAATATGACACAATAAATGTATTTCTGACATACTTTTAAAATTGTAAACATGACGTCACTCAATTATGGCAGCCAAAAAACGTGGAATATCTTAAAAAAATACTTGACCAAATGTCCTAAATATTACTTCAAGTATACATTATTGTGTCAATGAAACAATTAGAACTGCTACCATGATATAATAAGTGATACAGGTTATTCCGGATTATATACAGGGGTCAAATATAAAATTGAGTACAATATATGTGGAAAAAATGTACTTTCATTGACTAAACTTTGCACACATATTAGATTTGATTCGATTTTATGGCGCATAATTTAAAAACCAAATGGAAATGTAGTGTACATGGGTAGGATCAAAGGGACATTCTTAAGTAATGAACAAACACATTGATTCGAGTGAAGGTTGTATAACTTTATAAATTGTGCCAAAGTCTTTTTTGAAAGATGTTTTACCTTTTGGCTTGCCATATTGATTGACGTCATGGTACAATTTTAAAAAACAAAATACGTTTAAGTGTGTCTAGCAACATAACTAAGTACTTCTCCTGTCTATTTTTATTCAGGTATGGTTTTTGCGTTATAGGGCATCATTATTTTAAAATTATTGGATGCTTCCTTTGAATGGAAGGAATTTGAAGTATGACTTAATGTTTACAAGGCCATTACACTGTTCATGGATCCTTAGTAAGCTAGTAATTCCATTAGTTTGATAAATATAGGGTTGAATATATATTATTTTTATGGCGAAGCCATCTTGGATTCCAAAATGCTCAAGGATGACCAGGTGGCACCCGGCAGATTCTTATTTACCACCCTAATCTATCATTTTCAGCAAAAAAATTGTGTCCATACTCAACTTTATCGGTCCGATGAAGGTTTCTAACTGACTTACGGAATCATAGCTTTTGTTGCCATGTTGTATGTAAAACTTAATATTTTGTTTGAGTAGTTATGCACAATCCAAAGTGCCCCTTTTGGGACCCTTTTCTTCTGAATTTCTTTGAAGGCTGCTGCAATTTTAAACAATTTGTAGGATTTCACATGCCCCCAACAAACTTTTGTTACTGCAATATAAAATGATAGATGTGTTTTGATTTGGACATTTAACTTAAGACAAGCCTCTGCTAGAAGTTTATTTTGGAGTCCAAAGTGCATGTAAATGAGATAGTGGGGGGTAATCACATTACTCTTTTTTTAAACTGACGTGATATTTACTGTACAGGTACATGTATGATCTCAATAACAGGTGTGAGTAGGGGTTGGTGTGGTGTGTGTGCAATGATGCAAAGGTTATTCATACTTCCTCATCTGTGTTGTGGTTGTTCTGAACAGCAGCCAGACCCTGTCTGCCAACTGTGGTTACTGCAGTTAACTTAAATTAATTTTAACTTAATTGTGAAGTTGCATTGAGTTACAGGAAGAAAGTGATTTATGACACCGGTGCTGCATCGGAATGGTATATTCAATGCTAGTAATTTTCCGAAAATGTTACATTTTGCGATATGTTTTGGGTAGAGTTGCATATTACGAATATTCGATATCAAAAAGTAGTAGTATATGGTAACCATCAAGGTTATTAGTTTTCCTGTAACAAGACCGTGCACGTAGTGTTATTGGTAGGGGCACTCGATAATATTCTGCATTAGCAGATCGTCGTGTAAGTAGGAGCTGAAAAATGCAGCAGCAAATTCCTTTTCCCATTTACTTTTAGGCGACTAAATACGCGGTGTTACCTGTGAAAGCATACTTATTTGTTTTCTTGGCCCGTTTCTTTGCACAGTTATGGATGTATGGGCGAATTGCTGGATATTTTTGCTTCGGATTGTGGCTTCTGTGCGGGGCTTGCCGGGATTTGTTTTGAAAGTTTTGAACAATGATAGTAGACTATAGGCCTAACTCTCTTTCGCTTCGTCAGAATTACGCCCGCATTCCCGCAGACAGACCATGACAGCACAAGGAATTGATTGACAGCCATTTTTAACATGTATTTCAATGGGAGGTTTATTTTGGTGGTTTGAGCCCGTCTAACCAGTCTTCCTTGTAACAATATAAAAAAATCCTCTCATTTTAATCGTCGGTTTGCTTTCAATATAATCCACAAATGCTAACAATTAAATAAAAAATACGATCCAAAAGATAATTGCAAATATTACAAGTTATGACCCCAAAGTTGTATAATGAATTACTCCTTAGAGAAGCACTGATACATTGGTACAAAAACTAACTCTGTTTTGGAGCGTTTACCAATTTGACGACACCACGGGATGCACAGTGCAGCAAAAAAAGTATGAATGAACCTTTAAAGTTTCACTACAAACTCTTAAGGATCAGTGTAATATACAAGCTCTTCTTATCTTCTGTTTCGGTTCAAACAAACAAGCAGTATGCAATATCATGTAGCTCTCTTAAAACCTTCACCTAAACATCACCAGAGTTGATTTATACCTAGCTTTCAATTTCAAAAAACTAAACACCTGATAACATGGGACTGAGGCTGAGTTCCCATTGGAAGGATGGGGTAATTATTGAAGTCATACTGAACCTTGGACGAGTGATTTTAATTTTACTCATTAAGCTCCTGAGGGATGTAAATTTTAGGAAAATCAGGAAATTACTGAATTTCAGGAAAAATGGCTCTTATTTTATTTTCAGCCATTTTGGGCTAATTTTGCCCAAATTTTATGCACTTTATTTAGGATTTCATCATACTTTCAGAGTTGCCAGAATGAAACCTGATTTTAATCTCAGTGAGGGGGGCCCTTCAGGAATTGAACCAGAATCTTCATCAGAAGGCTAAATGGCCGTAAATAAGGGTTTGAACCAAATTGGTCATTCTACATACCCATGACTTAAAACTTCATACTGGTCGAAGAACAACTGGCCCAAGGCTCATATTCTGTAGTGTAAACATATTGACCTTTGATGACCCCTATGTGACATTGGACCCCATTTTGTCAAAATCTATTAAAACAAAGATACTACGGCCACCAAGTTACTAAAAAAGAACCACTGTCTAAGACTTAATGTGGGAGGTACACAGACGGGCCATGAGACCCGTATGTGACTGGAGCCAATGTTATAAGGTTAACAATTGGGACCATTATCACATATGTATTCACTGATTAACACTGGCTTAAGGCCCATGTGGTGTTAACAGGTATGACCTTGATGACCCCTATGTGAACTTGGACCCCATTTCTATAAAACCACATTCTCACACATTTTTTCACTGATTAAATTTATACTTGTCAGAAGCGACACCGTGCCCAAGGCTCAGGTTAATTTAAAGGTGGTGTAAACGGTAACAAGTGACCCTCTGACAACCCCTGTGGGAACTATGACCCCATTGAAAGCTATAAAATGAAAATTTATCACATGTGTTCAACGATTAACTTCATTCTTATAAGAAGAAACACTGGCTCAAGGCTCATATGGCCAAAATCAAACATCACCAAACGTTGATTCCATCGCATTACCCAAACGTGATGGGCAGGCGACAACAAGCATGCGGGAAACGGTGTATTTTTTAGTTATTTTCCTCTTTTTTCTTTTGATTTCTACCAGGTGGCATATGCCCCTTGTGCCCCACACTGGATATGCCAGGGTCATGTAACATGGCAGGCCATAATAGGTCTTACAATTGCACTTAAAGAAAAAAAATGAAGCCAAGAATTCTAATATTTAATTTGCAAAAGAGTTGTACATACCAGAGTTATCGCAAAGACAGCACAGCCATTCCTCTGTGGCCGAGATATCAGACGACCCCTAATCCAACGGCAACGCCTATGCCACCGATTAACTTCACAATTAATTGGCGCATTTGTTATTCATTGTGCTTATTTCTCTTCTTCCCACATGGGGGCCCGATTGTGTTGCTCCATTTTCCTAACAAACCTGTCTAACTCTCTGTCAAAGTTGTCATGGGATGCCCATCTTGGAATGAAAATTTGCACCTCTATAGCAAAAGAACTGACTCAAATATACAACATTAAGACTATTGGGTAGAAATTGATACATTTATGACCTCGAATGTGCTTCAACTGATATTTCTTAAGCATTGCAGGGGTGTTTGGAATCAGTGGCAGGTGCATATCTGTAGAACTTGTTATTTGTTTTGATCCATTGCACACTAGTTATGTGACTCAACTTTAGTATAGAGTTGAATTCATTGAGCAGTGCACAGGGGTTCGATCGATTAGCTTTCTTAATTGGGGAAATGTTTCATTATGAGAAGTCCCACACATGCAAATGAGGTTAATTTAACAATTGATTCAATCATGGCTGTAAATTGTTGTGCAGTAGTGCTTGACGGGAATCAATGGCAATACTCATTTGCATAATTGGAGACTCTTCTTATGAAACGTCTACCTATAATTGAATGCATCGTGGCATTGCTATATGGAAACACTTTTCGGTGATCGAGGGAAATATGTGCATAATTGCTTTGGATTAGTGCACCCATGGATGTATAGGACTACCCGCAGAAGACACCTTGTTTTGAGGCATGCTAGTGTGATTGCTCTCAATAGCTCTCCTAAATGACCTTTTAGTGGTGTGATTTAGTACACACCTCAATGTTCCAAAAAGCAGGTTTGTAAAGGTGCAACAAGGGATTTGTACAAATAACAGGTGTTCCTAAAAAATTGAATGAAAATTCTGATTTTTGCATTGGTGTGAAGCTTTCTATCAAAATTATCCCCATCTGAAAGGATATCCTGGACCTGTTTCGTTGGTCAAAAATTGTTTAAATTTCTAATTTCCTGTAGGAACACAAATAGGAAAATTCAGCTTACATTTTCTCTTGAAATATAGCCTATACAAAGCACCTTTGTTTCTTTTAAGTTATTTCTGTAGGCAAACAAAAGGTAGCGAATCTATTAGTATGCTAATCTTCAGTTAAATACTACATGTCATATCAAAGAAAATATGGATGACTTGAATCTCTCGTTGCACCTTAAAAGTGCTGTAGTCCTACGGCACACCATGCCACACTCCCAGAAGAGCTTCTACAGCCGTCTGGCGATTTTTCAGGGGGTGGCGGGGAGGCACGATTTGCTTCGATTAGGATTGGGGATTTTCAAACGTTAATTTGGGGAACCGCTATATGCATTTACTATGGCAGTCTCGGTCCCGTGACATTAAAAAATCATCTTTTAAACCTTGTTCAAAAGATCGTCGTAATATCATGATAAATTAAGAAAAAATATTGACTTCAAAAATCGTTGGGTTAGTGATTAACCCCGCTGCAAAATAGTGTAATTTCAATAAGTTCTTTAGATTATTAAAATTCGGACCAGCCCTAATCTGTAGTTCACAGTATGTGTGTAACGTTCGATAGCGTAAAGCGCCCTCCTACCGTTAAGTCTTAAATTAGACTCCCACCCGGAAGTTGATCCGTTCTTGACTTTGCTGTTGCTGTTAGGTGGCAGTCCGACCCCCCCTGGATATTTTAAAAACCAAGTGTCTGGAGAGAGCACACCACTAAATAAACTTCGGATTTTGTGTAATGGTGGGTATTCTGTTTAAAACATACCCGCGATTGTAAGCAAATTGGTGTGGGATGGTGCGTAGATTATTGTTGATTGTCAACTGTTAAATATTAAATAATAGTGCAGACCACAGTTTATACTTGGGAATATTCAGAAAATAAATAAATTTGAATCTAAAAATCATTAGGCCTTCGAAAAGTACACCGCTCGATAGGCTATGGGTTTACGTGTCGGGTGAAAAGGTGGAAAAAGTTGATGGCGCTATTCACAAGCCTGTATCTCGAATTCTATCCTGTATCGGTTATCTAAATTACCAATGAGTTTAAAAAATGTAATCTTTTTGGTCCCCCGCCAACTTTTGTTGGCGAAGGGGGGCTATAGAAATGCTAGCGCGCCCATGCGTGTGTGTGTGTGGTGCGTCCCTAACGATTCTTTGGAAAACTAAGCAAGTGTGGAAGTCCATCTTCGCAAACATAGATGTATCTCAAGGAGGCGGGGGGTGGGAACAAGTGGGTTAATGTGGCAGGGTCAAAGGATCAAATGTGGTCAAAAATAGGGTCAAATAGGGCAAAAATAGGGGGCTACCTAAATCGCTAGAATAAAGTTTTTGCAACACAATATCTTTTGATGTGGAGCCAGTATGGGTGTCCATCTGCACCATAGAACTGTCACTCAAGTCGGATGCGATGAGTTCGGAGGAGGGTCATGTTGGCATTGGTTCAAGGTCAAATGGGGTGGTCAAAAAATAGGCAAACAATGAGTTAAATGCTATTAAAACCTAATCTGTTGTGGTTAGATAATGAAACTTGGGGGGATGGGTGTGTCAACATTCAGTGCCGAAATTTTTGAAGGTCATTTGAAGGTCATCGGGGGGTCTTCAAGGTCAAATCACTAAATGGTAGGAGGATGAAATTGGTGGGTGTGGTCAACATTCAGTGCCAAAACTGTGAAGGTCATTTTAAGGTAATGATGGGGTTCAATCCAAGGTCAAACAAAAATATTGGTTTGAGGAGGAGATGATGTTGAAACTTGGGGGTGAGTTAACATTAAGTGCCAAACAATTTGATGGTCATTTCAAGGTCACGCAGGGTCATCAAGGTCAAATCCTTGACATGTTGTATGCGTCATGAAATCTAGTGAATGTGGTCAACATCAATTGCCAACATTTTTAAGTGCATGTGGGGGTCATTCAAGGTCAAAATCACTAATCTGTGGTTAGGAAATGGTGCGCCATGTGTGGTCAAGAGTTCAGTGCCGAAAATTTGAAGGTCGTATCAATGGAGAGAGAACCACTTATTTCCATCACTATCTTCCCTGAGATCTTAAAATGTTGCTCTTGTTCTTCAAGCTACTGCATTGGGTGGGGGGACCTTTGTGATTCGAGAACCGCCTTGTTGATATAGAAATATCTTCAAAATATCACATTGATGTAACATGGGGTGAAAGTGAACTTATGTCAAGTCCTTTTAGCGTGTATTTCAATGGGAGCGTTTTTTGGTGGTGTGCGCCCTGGAATAGCAGCTGAATTAAAGACTTTGCTGCAAGAAGGTCAGGACAATACCATGTTGAAAATGGGGGGAAATTTCCAAACAGAGAAGAGACTTGTAAAGTAATAAAATGTTATACTCTTACCTGAATGTAGGAATGGCATATGAGTAAAAACCTAAAAAACTTCATTACTGTATTCACAGCCCCCTGCGGGGTTTCCGGGGTTTAGGAATGCCCGATTTTGTGTTACCTGCAGTCGTAAAAGGCGACTTAATGGGGCCCCCTGCGGGTCGGGGTTAAGAATTGGCCCGATGTGTTCCCCTGCAGGTCGTAAAAGGCGACTAAAAGGTGGCAACTCGTCTGTTATTTGAACAAGACGGGACCCATTGTATTTAAATTAAATTTAGGACTTTAGGATTATATAAAATGTGTAATGATTTAGACTGTGTAAGGGTATTATTAAGCTGTTCTGTTGTATTACTGTTAAGTACATTTGTAAGCTTAAAAATCAATTATCATTGAAAACAAACAATTTATCAATTACAATTGTACTATGTGGAAGGACCAACCTACTTATTTTTTTGTTCATAGTAAATCGTAGCATTTGTATTAGGGTTTCTAATGATAATGTTGGATGTATTAAAATCTATCAGTTTGGGCTTAATGTCCAAGTGTATTGGAGCCATTTATAACAATGTACATGTATGAGACATCTATTTGTCTGTAAAAGGGGATATCAGTTTGATGTTCTGATGTGATTGTCGATGATCTGTATTTGAAGTGGAAGTTAGTTTGCCTGGTACATGGATGAGTGATGTGTATAGTTATAAATTTATCAGTATATCTTTTGAACAACTTGTTTTTTATGATTGCATGTTTTCTAAGTGTATCTTGCAATTAGTTGGGTTTATCTGTTTTATAAATGGATAGGTGATGCTCTGGTTCTATCACTGATGATGTGATACCTGTTGTTAATGTTAATGATTTAATTGCTGAAATGAAGTTTAATATTGCGTTGTTTTTTCTATTTAATGTTAAAGGGACAAATGTATGACACGAGATAACACAATTGTGTTGAGTTGTCGTAAAACTTTAATACTCACTTCACTTCACCTTGTATATCAAGCATTGCTTTATTATCATTGATTAGACTACAATCTTGGACAAAAGTATTAATTGGCACACTTTTCTTACCTGTATGGTACTCATTGCCCCCCCTCTATCCTGGAACAAAGTTGAAAACGAATGTGTTTAAGTGACCTAAACAATAATCAACATCGATTAGTGGGGAGGGGAAGGAGGTTTTAGGCAATATTAGCAAAGGATCAAATTGATACCAAAAAAGTTAAATTCATAACCAGTCAAAAATGGTCAAAATTATGCAAATGGAAATAGCAAATTTCCTCAAGGGGTGTCAACTACTTTTGTCCAAGATGGTAGCGAGGAAATACAGCACTTTAAAATGGTGAATGCAAGGAGGCATGCTGCCGGGGTCCGTTCCCGAAAAACTGAGTCGTAAACATTAAGTGCTATATGTCATGCCATTGAGTGGAACCAATGTGTATTCAAAGCACAGTGTGGACTGGGATGAAAAGGTTGTTTGTAGGAAATACGAAATGAGTAGTATCACGTGGGTTACGCGCGGTTGGGGAAGGGCCCAGGGTGATGGACAGGCATTGCTATTAAAGGGCACAGCTCGATCGCTAATAG
>JAMKCH010083136.1:0-38597 GCA_023653785.1 Ophioderma brevispina
TGGATTTCACATAAATTTCACATTCTGCAGAGATGACACTTTTCATGGAAAAACCATGAATTCAGCAGTTTTGCTTGCCAAATTTAGTATTTTTATTTTCAGCCCAGTGTGGGGTTTTTCAGGGTTCTTTTATGCACTTTTCCAGGGTTTTTTGCCAGTTTAAAGGTTTCTGAGTGATGCTAAGTGGCATCTTTATAAATTTATAAGCTTATCGTAGAAATTAACTGGTGGTTTCCTTAATTGTAACCGTAAAATGTTGGCAGAATAGCCAAATGTCCTGTTGGAAAATACGTCTTACTAAATAGCAGTGTATTATCACAAAAGGGACAAAAATACACTTCACAATTTTATGCTATTTTTTGTGAAAAAGGCCTAAAATTACAGAATATCTCAGTAACTGAAGAAGGAGATATAAATGTAAAAAAATACCACAAGTTTTATTTTCCAAGTACAATAAATTTATATAAAATTTTGCTAGCTATTTGATGTTCACAAAAATAAAGGAAATCTACACACAAAAAAACGTCGGCAACATAAAAATCCACCAAGTTTTAAAAAGAGTATGAGCCATATAAAGTTAATAAAATTTAAAGAGAGCACCAAGTATAGTCAAGTGCGTCTGCCCCATTGGCAAACTTGGTCCCATTTCTTCTGCAATACAGAAGAAAATGGTCGTTTTCAACCTCCATACATCCCAAATATAATTTATAGTTTCATGCTAGAGGTGCTGATGCAATAATGCCGAGTTCAAAACAACCCCTCTTCATGTGAGGCAACCAGAGCAGCGGGACCTTACTTTGTTCTTTAGTACTCTTCTTCCTGCAGGGTATCTCACAGAAAGACTGGTACAAAAAAAACTACCCAGAAACATACCTGAGTTGAACTCTATCACAAAACTCATAACCAACATACCTTCTAGAACAGTCGACTGCCGATCCGTCGGAACACATTTTCATTGGGAAGACGATTGCGCTGTGTGGATGATGTTACAATGTGATTGGGTTTTATTCTGTATTGAATACATCTCCAACAACAAGAAATCAAGCAAGAAAACAAACAAAACTAAGCAATATCAACTTGAAAGTATTCAAGTCAGAACAAGATGCCCTTTACACAAGAAATAGGAATACTAATTCCAAACTCAACTTCCAATATAACCTTAAACAAGAACAAATGCAGTTGGATTTATTTAAAGGTGATACTCATTGAGTGGACTCCATATATTAAGCTATATACCAGTGGAAAGCTTATGACATCAGGAAGCCAAAAATATCTTTTCCAAAATAATAATAGTGTAATATAGCCGCTATAAACCAAAAACTAACCCTATATTTCGTTGCGATTTTTATGCCCAAGCTTTCCTTCTCTGACCTTGGCAAATTCGGTGATGTAGGCGATTGGACATGTTGAATCAGTCTTGTTGCGCAATGCATCTTCCAATGCAAACGAACCCTGAATCGCTGGGAAATAGACAAATTTCTCGGGTAAAAATGCGAGTTCTTTTACCGGATGTAACTGCTTCATTTAGAAAAAAAAAAAACAAGAGTTTGATTTGTGCACGAAAACACTGAAACTAGAAGTTTATTTTGAGTAAGGAAGTATGATATGACTTCAACTTTTCGTCAATGTAAATTCTTGGCTCGTCGCCATACTAGGCGTGCCTGGGCTTGAATGTCACACCTGTCAATTGTCGACCCTTTGCATATATGGCTTTTTATGTTGCCAATGTTTTTTGGTAGATTATTCTTTACATACATACATACATACATACATAATACATACAAAATATATATAAAACAGAATTGTATTTGACGAAACAAACATACTTATAACCGGATCTCTTGAGATGCAATCCCGTGAAGGAAACTAAGTTTTCATAAAGAAGTACACAACGGGAAAACGGTTGTTGCTTTAGCAAATTTTCGACACTGTGCGTGTCTTCATCAGGCTTTATTGCTGAAATATTACACACTGAACTGATTAAAAACAAAATAAGAAAACGCAAGTGATTTCTTGTCTAATGGTGAAACGCTTGTCACTCGTGATGTTACTGAAAGTTTCGGTACTTCGCATGTGATTGCAGTTTTTACAGCGGGGCTTGTTGCATGGTCTGCAACCGGATGATTTGGTTTTAAAGGACGGCGTGGTACCACTCTTGACCTTGGCTCTTACATGGTGGTCTTTGATTGGGAGGTCTCCTGAAGAAATGAGAGGGACAACAGGAAAGGCTTTTTGGAGTCATGGGTTGGTCTCGATGATGTGTCAGTGTTTCCTGATGATACCCGCCAAGTGGGGGAGCCTGGGGTGATAAGTTACCACAAGAGGAATGCGTTCACAGAGACACCAATTCCATTTCCGTGCTTTGAGAATAGTTTGCCATCGCTCCTCAAGAAAAGGTGTATAGGTTGCAGAGCACACATGTTGAGATTCATGGAGAGGCCTTTTGGAGTTGTAGCATTTTGGAGATGGTGTTCCAGTACAAGAAGATGATGTTTCGCTTTTTCTTCTGTAATTCGAAGATGACGAAGACGACTGAAGGCTTTTTTTGTTCGTTGATCAGTTCGTTGTGATAGTTCCATGGTGTGATTGTTTGAAGCAAGTATGTTCGGATCAAGAATGATGCGAGTCAAATGAAGTAACAGAAGTAAACAGAATTGTATTTGACGAAACAAACATACTTATAACCGGATCTCGTGAGATGCAATCCTGTGAAGGAAACTAAGTGTTCACAATGGGAAAACGGTTGTTGCTTTAGCAAATATATTGCATGCAATATATTGATGCAATTTCAAAACCCAAGGAGCTATATATATATATATAAACTCTGACGAACTGAAATATACATGCCTGGATTCATTGATGAAAATTAGCTTGTTTTATGATGCAGTCGGTGAATGGCTGCTGTTTAACTTGACACTGGCTTAGGACTAACAATGTCCCTCTTTGTTAGACGTACGATTGATTTTCTTGAAATGACAACACTATTTTAAGCTCTTATCAATAACTTTCCAGTTTATGTCTTTTGCTTGTATTAAGATGATTACCTGCCAACACACATGTCTGTCCACATGTCTTCGTCCGGTCTCGTTTGCACTATAGGTCCTGATAGTCTACTCGTCTGTGTTCGTTTCTGCACTGTAAATAAGTTTTTTGTAATATCAGGGTGAAGCTGCTCATATGCCTACCGCAATCTAATGAGTGTTATTATTCTATGATTTATTGGTGATAATTTGATACTAATACTGATACTTATAAAAGAAAATACTGTTCGGTGTAAGAATCAAAGTTTAATTGCTATTATCTTATGGCCATATTGTCGATTTTCTCGTATATTGATTTTTGACAGCTAAATAATCAGATTTCTCACGATGTATGTGAATTGCCGGGAAGAGATTACCAAATTCCCCACTTTTCAAGCATGATATATACAAAGCAGCCTATATATAGTGTAAGACGTGTACAAAACATTGATAAAATTACAAAAGATGATAAAGAGTAAAGCCAGGTGATACCAAAGACAATCATTCAACAAAGATCGTCAAGGAACACATAATGCTACAGCAGTAATACAAAGCATACAAGTTCACAAGCATGCGTAAAAAGCCAAAATTTTTAAAATTGGGGTTCTCAAGAATGTTCAGTTAAAGGGTGGCTTGATAAAAAGGGTGGGATAAGTATCGATTCAGATTCAGATTCAGAATTTATTACCAATAAAAACATAGCAAATGACATGGGCAATACAATGGTAGGTTGACCATACAGAGCAGAGCTCGAAAATAGACCACCTTAGAAACATATAAGTAATTAGCTATAAAAAACTACAACAACCACATAAAAGTGCAAAGACAAATACAAATATTGAGGGGACGCACACAAGTGCAAAGAAACGAGACGCGGGCTGATAGATTTACATGGTGGCAATTATAGACTGCGTGTACATACATAGAGAGCAATCTAATCAACTACTACTAGTACTCAAACATAATAAAGAAAGCAAATGAGTTTGTAAGCATCGTAAATATACGAACAGAAGATACATTACGAATGGTCTCGGGAATACTACTACAAAGAATTGGACCCTGCATTCGAACTGTGTTACGAGCAAGGTCCGTACGAAAATTATATGGACGTAACAAGTTCGATTGTCTGGTGCAATATCATGAATAGCAGTTTCCTTCGTAAAAAATAATCGGTGAAAAAAATCAGTGCCAATAATTTTGTGTACTTAAACCTATAATATGAAAACGTAAAGCTTATGGCTATTATATACCGTAAGAGTGTTTAATTCAAGAAACAAAGGGCGAGGATGAGCAAGAAAATGAGAATTGTACATACACGAATGATGGTCTTTGCTTACGTGAATAGAAAATTTAAGTAAAATTGTCTCTCGGCCCAAAATGGATGTTACAATACTATATGTGGGGCAAAAACTAAGTAGTAGATAACGGTGAATAAGTTCTCAAGGGGGGTACACGGATGCTTTAACATAAGGATACCAGAATATTTAGAACAATATTGGTTGACATAATTAGTATGATGGTTCCAGTGAGAGAATCGTCCAAAAATATCCCTAAAAACTTAGTATGAGTGACCTGAATAAAAATAATCAATATTGAATGGAGTCAGGATAAGTCAATATGTGCCGGTTTTTAAAGAAACATACCAATTAGTCTTATCAATGTTAAGAGATTAATTGATTCACTTAACCAATTAGAAATATTAGCGAGTATGTTGAGGTTTGAACCAGAGAACGAAAATTTATGAGAGGCAAGGCAAGTTGGTATCATCAGCTAAATCAAAGGAAAAGAAAATCCGAGGAATTAAACAATTCATTTAAATATAAAATAAAAAGCAAACGGACCCAAAATCGATCCTTGTGGAACCCCGCACGTAATGTTCAAAGAGGCGATGTCGTGTTATTGTAGGAAAAGAATGTGAGCGGTCAGTTAGGTAACTCCGGAACCACTCAAAGGCAATGCCACGGAAACCATAGTAGTTAAGTTTAGAGAGTAAAATATAGGATTGACTGTTCAAACGCCTTGAGGAGGTCCAGGAATATTCCAACAGTGATGCATTTTGTTATCAAAGGGCTCAGCGATTTTTATATGCTTTTAAATCGGCCATGTACGGAGAACGATTTGGACGAAAACCAAATTGTGAGTGTCAATCAAGTTGTAACGGGAATAAAAAATATACAATCTATTATGGACAATGAGTTCAATGATTTTCGAAAAGACAGGTTGTAAAATAGAAATGGGTATATAATTCCAAGTAAAAATATCGCCTTTTTTAAAGATAGGGTAAACCTGAGCTATTTTGAGATGATTTGGAAACAATCCCGATGAGAATGAAGATTATGAATGGCAAATGGCAAGGCAATAAAAGTACTAACTGATTTAACCACGTCTGCTTTAATTCCTTCATGGCCAGGACTAGTGGCCAGATTTGAGGGACTGCAAATGTTGTAAATGATCTCGTCATTATCAGTAGGCGCAAAAAATAGAAACTGGCAGTGAGTCATGCGGTGAGATAACGTTGAAAATCGTTATTTGTATTTTAATTTATTCGCGAAAATTAGGACCGATACTAGTAAAATATTCATTAAAATGGGTTGCAATGGCATTAAGGATCAGAATAAATGCATATCGAAGAAAAAGATTAGATGGTAATATTTTTTTTATTTGTTGCTTTGTTGTTTGTTTGTTGTAGGTTTGTTGGATGTTTGTTTACAGCATCTAATCTTTGCGATAGATGGTTTTTTGATATCCTAATAAAGTGTGTAAGTGGTACGATAGTGGTATACAACATACGATTGGCTTCTGTTGGGTGAGTGGAGAACTTTTATGGAAGATTTCTTTGCTTCGGATAGATTTAGGATGCCTTTGGTTATCCATGGTTTTGAGGAAGCGAGACGATTTGAAGTAGAACGAAATGTTTTCAATGGAAAAATGAACATTGTCAATGGTTAACAATTGTCAACAAATGCTTGAAGCCAAATGGGACAAGTAAAATCGCTAACAAAATTCCATCAAACAAGACCAATATGGTTGCTAAACTTAGAAGCTTTCGGGTTAAACGAACGATAGCTAAGTACTTATTGAGTGTTGAGGGGGGTCTGAGTGGGGACTGATTTGGTAATTGAATAAATCGGAAAATGACAGTAGTACCACAACAAACAAAAAACACCCCACACCGATGTGATATTGGTTGTAAAGAACATGCGTAAAAATTTATCATTAAAGTAGCCGAGTTGGAAGTAAGACGTGTGGCCTATCAATGGGGAAACTATTGATGGTTTATAGAAAGATTAAGAAAACTCATGATGATATAACCTTGTGCGATTGTAGGAGATCAAAATTAAAATCACCAGAAATATAACATTGTTGTTTTCTGAAACATATATTCAAAGGCATTAGCAGATCATCAGAAAATAACCTTAAATCAGTATGGTGACAGCACGATAGATATTGCCGATGATTAATATTTTTGCATTGACGGAGAATTTCAATTAAAAGGGATTGGAGTGATAAAGATCACTATGGATTTGGCAATGAGTAAGTCACGATTACGGTATGAAATAGAACGTGGACGTAATGCCGCAACACCCTCTCCTGCACGACGCGGTGCACTGATCAGGGTATAATTGTCTAAGTTGATCAAATTTGATCGTCCTTCTTAAACACACGTTTCCGATAACGCAAATAACTGAAAAAGGTTAGGTTTGACCCAGAAAGACAAGTATGGATACAATCAGATTTTATTAAGGCTTCGGGAGTAGGGGAGAATCGAACATAATCAATGCACGAGCTGTAAAAAATAATCTTATCACATTGGTCGTGACGTGTAGAGAGATGAAATATCCCAAGGTTATCAACCATCAGTAGTCATTGTAAAATATCATTTACAACAAGTGGATTAAATTTTAGCTCATGAACTTGTTAAAGTTCAATATGTTGTCCAAGCAAAACAGGCAAAACGAAATCGTCGTCATTAACATACTGGTTAAAAGGGGAATATCACATGTGCATTTAAAGCAGTACCAACGGAATTGACATTGAAGTCGGAGTATACACAGCCGGTATGAGAGATATGATTAATATATACGAACTAATTTTAGTGTGCTGCTAAGTATCGTATTACAACAAGAATTACAATATTTGTGTCATAAATGCCAACATGAGACAGGATATAGAAGCGAAACACACAAATACACAAGACGTTTAAATTAAGGGGTAGAGATAATAGGTTGGAATACCGAGAGGGCGTTAATCGCACAATGCACAAGGGACGCAGGAATTGTAATAAAAATGAACAGCCTAAAAGAAAAATAAAAGAGCAAGGTTAAAGGGCGGAGGGAGGGCTAAAGAAAAAAAAAAAACAAGGGTGAATATGGATGTCCAATTCTCTTTACACTGGACTAGAACTTTATATAGAAAATAATCGATCAGAGGATGTCAGTCAACTCTAAAATCTGGAAAAAAAGCAGGGACACAGCATCTCTGACTATATAACCCAAAATATACAAAGTCAAATACACAACAATTGCAACAATAATGATACCACAGTAGCCAGAAGTAATAACAGTCCGATGAGGATGGAGCTAGGTCAGACGACGACTTAAGTTTGACTGTGTAAACCTCTTAACTTCATTGATAGTAGTAAAACTCCATCTTAATATACATTATAATGCATATTTAAAATTCATCACTCATCATTTTAAATATTCAACCATCATGAATATGCCATAAATAGAAATTAATAATCATCAGGACAACACCATCAAACAACATCAAGTCATCCGAAGCATTCAACATCATGTCGTCGTATCATCTCATCATCATCATCAGCATCATCAATCATCCAAACAGATCAGAATCAAAGATAACAAATGGCCAACGTAACAATAATGATAAACAACGATTAATATTCCTTAAGCAGACAACCTAAATCAAAGCAAAATCTCAATCACAACAGATAAACTAGGACAACGATAACAAAATAATTCTTTTGAACCCCCAAAATACTCTAAATCCCCCCACCACTCACATCTTTACCTCCCCCTTCCCGGACCGTCCACAATCAAACACTCTCAAAGCACTTTACACTACAACACCATCTTCTTAATCATCCAAAAGATCCACAAACCTCACACCTATAATAAACAACGACGATAATATAATCTAAATGCGTACCCACTGTTGGTGTATGCAGATCGGGAAACCACCAATGGAGTGGATTGATAGCATGAAAAAAAACAGGGATAACTGTAATAAAAATATAACAAAATATAACAGAAGTAAAATAGAATATAATAATAAACATAGTCATAATAAACAATTACATGCAATGGAATATAAGGAGTACAAGTGAAAAATACATTTATACATGTACAAAGCAAAGACACACTGAAGTATGCCAATCAAGAGATTTCAGAAATAAAAAGCTCAAGAAGCAGGTGCTATATCAACAATAATATGCATAAAATATTTATCATTGGTCATAGAAACTTTCACATCAAATGGATCACTATCATCAGACAACAATCAATATATTCAGCAAATCAGAAGATAAATAATCAGAATCATCAAGTTACAGCCATTTAAACACCACTAGGCAATCATCAATCATATCATCATTAATGTCATCATCATCCACCTCATTTAATAAATCTCAATTTCATCATCAATCATCATTCTAATCATTCATCAGCATCATCAACATCAGTAATCAGTCATGATCACAAACATCGACAACGATGACAACGATAACAGTAATAACGATACCGACGTAATCATATAGACCACAGAATAAATGCGACCCACTGTTTCGAATGACAAACACTGGGAAGCACCAATGGGTTGGATTGCAGCCCAGGAACAAACAGGGGATAACTGTAATAAAAATTGAAAAAAAAAATAATAATAACAGGCAACTATAAAAATAGTAATATACATAGATTAAAAGAATCATCATTACATATCAGTATACATCAGACAACAGTAAATAGCATCAAATCAGAATCATAAATAATACAAGTCAGGAATCATCAAGGTTCATAAGAAATAAACAATATGCATCAGTCATCATCATCATCAATATCATCATCATCATCACCACTATCATCATCATCACTACTCATCTCATGATCATATAATCATCATCATCATCCTCATACACAAGACATTGATGAAACATAAAGGAGTACACCGTGTGTTCATAATACATATGCGGATACAAAGCAAAGCCACACGAAGTATGGAAAATCAAATAGATTCAAAAATACTAACATTCAAGACCAGGTGATATAACATCAATAATATGCATGCATATTATCATAATTGAATTCATCAATCTTACTATCAATATCAGCAGAAACAGAAAATATATTCGTAAAATCAGAATCTCATAATCAATCAGAATCATAAGTACATCATAAACAAACAATATGCATCAGTCATACTCCTCATCATCATCATGCTCATAACCATCCATTCATAACATGATACGATATGTGCATCACACGATCCATGATGATCACCAGATCATCACGACCATCATCATCAATCATCATCATCATCATATATCATCATCACCATCATCATAATCATCGAGATAATGACAAGACAATAATACTGCATACTAATAAACCCAAATAGTGAAATCATACGATTAAAAATTATCTTTTAGAAGACATAAGTGCGTTATCCAGTGTTTGCTGTAATGCAAGACGAAAGTTACCAGTGGACCGAAGTCGCAGCAGACAAACAGGAGCATAACCAAGAATATAAATACATGGGATCAAGGCATAGGCATACATAGTACACAAGGACATTGCTATGAAAATGGGGAGTACATAGCATTAACTACCTGGTATAAGAAGTGGATGTCATAGTTATGGGCACTGATGTAAAACTGATCAAATAACAATACGTTCAGTCATCAGCCACAAAACTTGCAAAGAATAGCGTTTACATTCTGAACACATAAAGGCATTCAAAAGCAATTTCGATAACCGATCTTGTCGAATTGAATTATGGTTTACAATGAAGAGTTACTGAAAAATGTCAAAGCCTGGCGCTGAAAGAGTTTGAGGCATGTGATCTTGTCCAAGTAAATAAATTACGGTGTCCACAGCGATTGTCCAATGAACAGTTATATCTGTACCAATAAGTTGTATACAGCTCGTTTTCCATCGCCAAGCTTGTTTGATGGAAGAGTTGGAGCGCTCTTGATGCATTTCAGATGAAATGGGGGCTTATTCCGAGCTTCTGGGGAATCCTCGAGGGGACTTGCCATTCCCCAAGGATGTTGTTGCGATCTTCATTCTCACCAAAACTTTGTGCTGAGCGGTTTGGGCCTGGTACTATTAGCGCTTTCGTTGGTAACCGATGAACTTAGCAAGAAGAACATATTCTGCAGTCACTAGATTCAAGTCACCCAGCTAGAAACTACGCAAAAAAACTCGGTATATTCCAATTTTTCTTCGGTATTCGTGAAAAAGCAGGTTAGATTTCTTATGTTAAACATTCAGCACTAAGCCGGCTGTTTGAGATGCTATTTCTTTTTAAGCTGACTCCGTAGTAAGGTAGTCATGTTAAGTCTGTACTCTTGATCCAAAGAATCCACGCTCAGGGCTAGATCAGACACTTCAATATGAGGCGGAAAAATAAGATTGTAAACTTCCAACTGGTAGTAAAATTAGCAAAGTTAGTCCTATTTCTTCCTTCATTTCGATCAAGAGTTTACGTAAATCATCCATGTTTGATTGATTTGATCAGAACATGCGAGTTAGCAGTTTAAATTCAAAACGGATGCTGGTATGTGTGCATAACGGTACAATAAGTAGCAATGTAGAGCCGATATGCTTGAGCGAGCGCCCGGAAGAGCGTAACGGTTATGGCGGATAGTTAAATTGCAGTAGTATATGCGTGTGTCAGTAGTATCGTGAGTAATACAAGGATATGAACAATCAGAAAACAAGTCGATGTCCTCATACAGGAATAACCGTTAAAAATCTGACGAAGTCAGCATGACAATACCATTCACTGAAGCACTTTGAGGCTGCATATGTCCGGTATTAGTCGTCCAGCTTGATGTTAAAGTAGAGCACAGTCGCACCTAAACCTCAAACGGTGTCCGCCATAGGTAATGTATAAAATATGGTGGGGGTCAAATCCCGCCGGCATTAGTGCTCATGTTTGCTACCAATGTAATGTTTGAGGATATTCTGCGTACTTAACATGAATTGGGTGATTAAAATGGGACGAATGCCACATGGTATCAGGGGTGGTCCAGGAGTTCTCAATAGAGGGGGTGCCAAATTTTCGGCTCGCTTGCGCTTAGCCGCGGGGGGTTGCGGGTAGACCCATATTTTTTTTTCAGTCAGTTCGATTTTGAATGGGGGGAGCAGGACGCCCGAAACAGGATTATTTGTATTATTCTATACTCTGGCAACTAGAATACAAAGTAAATTACATCGATGCGCGGACGGCATTATGGCCTTATGATCAAATGCGATTAGGGCTGTTATAATCCATGAAATCGCGCACGATTAAGACACAGCACATGATTGTACGAAAAAAACAAATCTCTTACACGATACACAAAATACATGGCGTATAAGTTGACATACCAATCCTTGTGAGACTTGTGTGGGAATTTATTTATTACTTGTACTTCTAGGTTTTTAGGGGTATATATGTACCGGCGCCCGAAGCCCCGAATCATTCCATCTTGAGATCAACACGGTGCCTTTGTGCGTAAATAAATGCTATTTTATAGATCTACAATGCGTACGGTGACAGGTGGGTGGGCCGCCATTTGCTCTGCACAAATCTATTGGTCGGCAGCGCGCCGAGGTGCCCCTTAATCGCCCCTGTGTATTATCTTTACACATCTTTACAAGTTTTAATTTTATGGGCATATCGGGTAGTCCGAACAAGTTACATTATGCCAATTTAGGTATGGCAAATGATGAAGACTTCACACAATAAGAGTAAATTAAGTAACACCAGTTATGCCATTAGGAGTCTGTTATGAGGGTTGATTAACAAGTATGGGTAGCACTTGCATGTGAGTGACCCCCCTCCCCAGTATCATATAACAACTCTTAACCTATTAAGGCCAACTTTGGAGAACTTGTAAGGTAAAGGTATTTCCTGTTAGTCAGTAATTTCGATGAAACAAAATTCTGGCTATGAACGGTAAACCAAGAAGTGTGTGACAACTGTTTGACAACCGGAAATTGAAAGCATTTAAAACAGATGCAGCACTGTCAGAAGTAATAACAGCACACTCGCAGCTGTAACAACACATGTACTTGGATATTCTGTACTCGTACTCTGTTGAATAGCATGGTTTGTAACTGTGGCATAATTGCTGCAGTGAAAATAGTTAAAGGCTAACCTGTGGTAAGAATTCAAGCCTACTCATGATAATCTATGCAAATTTCCATCTTATTTGTTTAACTTTTTAAGGGAGGGAAACCTTCTCCCATTGAGCAACTGAATTAGACAACCAAGACATGGTGAAGTATCTCATTTTCAAAAGGACTAAGCTTGAGGAAACGACAGGTATGACTCTCTGGGTATGACCTTACTACTTACATGAAATCTTACCAAGTGTCCTTTCTATCAATATATTGTGTTTATTCCCCTATCCTTTTCAAAAAAAGGGGGTGTTTTTTGAGATAACACTTTCTCTTTTTGTTAGGTCTGTCATCTTCAAAATCAGCACCTCTAGCAAAACAAAAGAACTCGATTTTGATAACATGTGGGCAATTCCTTTGCATTGACATTTAATGGTTGAAAATTCATAGGTCAAAGCATGCACGGGGAAAAGTTTTAAATTTTGGCTGGCATTATGGCATCCACCAAAATCTAAGTACCTCTATTTTAAATGTATTTTGATTATTCCCTGTTTTGCATGTATCCAAATGTGAGGAAATATTGGATCCAAAACAATAATTATAAAATTGGTTGATTTTTGCCCAATATTTGTTGGTGTCCGCTATAAATTTGTTTAAATATTGCAATTTTTTATATAAATAATTTACTAATTCATTTTTTCACACTGTATTATATCAAACTTGGGCAAAGATCCTTTGTGTGAGTCCCTATCCAATGATCTTAAATAATTCCAGGTTATAGGTCAAAGTCATAGGAAAGGACAATTCAGTCTACATGACCAATTCTTTGTGGTAGTGATAGCTACATAGCTACGTAAGCTTTTTTCCGGGTTGACAACAGGAAAAAAAAAATCCCGGGACACAGATTACCTAATCACATGCTGATGGAGTGTTCTTCCACTGTGTGGTATTTTTTGTGTTCAAAATGTGAGTTTTATAGATATGTTGGGTTATATTGTGCATTTTAGTTAGTAAAACATTCTTTGGATATGGATGTTTTTGATTAGGGCTGAGTTCAATTTCATAAGACTTTTTCTCAATACCTATCCTCCAAGACGGCGTCATAGTAACTGCATATCGACCACAGTAGCCGCATTTTTGCCCACTACTGCAACCACCCACATTGGCCATTCTTTTTCCAACCTACTGCGCAATTAAAGGTATCCACGAGGGTAAGTTTACTGTAAATTTCAATCAACATGTGTCTGTTGCTGATATCATGACTTGTACTCAGGTGCTGATTTGGCCTTAAGCATTTCAAAGAGGGCTAATTATATCAGCTTTATCACGCATGCAAATATCATTTGAAAATCTTGACGGTACACTATTTTTCAAATGTGCCAGTGTCTCTTTACTGTCAACTTGTAACTTCTCCCAATTATTCACTACCTAAGCAACTAACAGCACATTTTTTTGAAGAGCGCTCCCTGGTTTCTGAATATTTTGAGATTTTTGCACAGTTGCAATTGGGGGTAATTGCCCATTAAACTGCTGTGATGGTAGAGCTCCAACGTTGTATGTGTTGCAAAGAAGGCATTTTGTAATCCAGAAATCAATAGCCGTGATTTCTATAATAATTCAACGGCTGCTGGAAATTTCCTTCCAAATAGAATAGCCCGGGACACACCATTTACTCTCCCATGCATCTCTAGTGCGGTAACCCAGCTCGCACCTATTCCGTTCTCTGCACTCTCTAATGGCCGGAGCTATTCTTAGACATCGCTACGTCATGTGGGACTCCCTAGCAGCAAACGCTGTGTTAAAGGCTCTGCGCGTGCGATTAGCTTGAACAGGAATGAAAACAGTTTCGCGGTACCTTGGATATCACGAATCAACAATCAGTGGTCAATCTGGAATGTTTAGAATTAGAAACTGGTTCCTACAAAAAAGACCCCTTAGCTCCCTAGTTTTTGTATCCCTGACTTGTGGCATGACTTGACGGCAGCAATCAAGAATTGAGCCATCTGAATAAGAGCTGATAATGGTAAAAAATGCTTGTTGTCGTATATTTTCACGTTTTTTTCGTCTTTGTTCCAAAATAAACCTATATTATAAACTGGTCACCTAACTAGACATTTAGTTAGGAATATTTTTTTTTGGTGCGTAAATCTTATGATAGCCAGTTTTTGCGCAATCCAGTGTACCGCACTGTACAAAATCGTGAATCCAACGCTTCTGACACTGTGTGTACGCGGAGTTTCCCACGTTCAGCCGCTTATGATGTGGTTGATAACTCCTAGTGCTTGAAGATTGCCAAGGTTGCCAAGATTTCAACATGGCCCGCGCTGTTGTGCCAAGAAGACACATGTAATGGTGTATGGAAATTGCACCATATACAGTCTACACTCATCCATTTGTTCTGAATCAGTTTTCAGGATGCTGTCCTAATTACAAATCCAACTTCTTTATGACGAATACTTTTGGGGAATTACCACCCACAGGTATCGTCAGATTCGTCATCTTCCTTATGCCTTGCCGTTTCTGCTGTCAGGTAACAACCTAATTTGTCCACAGATCCCCCAAACAGATTGGTGATCGGACTTTTTCTATCATTGGCCCTCCGTCTAGGGAATAGTCTGCCCTGTACATCAGACAGGCTGTCAGTCTTAGTTCTTTGAAAAAGAACTTCTCAAAACCCATATATTTCCAGATTCCTAGCTGTGTGGTTTCTTCTTCATCATTTCTTTCTTTTTCACTGCGCCTAGCATTCCTTTGGTAATTAGGCGCGTTATAAATCCAGCTGTATTGAATTGTGTAAATCGTTAGCTAGCCAATTACCAATAACAACTGTAAAATCTCAAATTTTTGAAAATCGAGGGCATTCTTTCAAATGTGCACTTCTGTTATTGCTTTAAGTGTCACACTGTGTTATTACATGTAAGTGGACAAGGTCTTTTACCTCCTTGCTCCCATGTATGATCGGGTCGCCCACTTTGAAATAAATGCTCTAGTTTTCGAGTTAGGTATGGTGGTCGAGTAGAAAAATGCCAATGGTACAGTGTTAGGACATAGTGTGGATCATCACCTGGGTGGATGTAAAAATCAGAAGTGGTGCAATTATTTTTTATGGGCCAAAAAAAGTCAACATTGACCCAAATTAGGTAAAAAAATCATAGAATGGTGATTTTATTTATTCCGACTCATATTGAAATGTATACTACTAAATTCCCCCCACTATATATCTATAGATTCAGAAAATTTGAATTTTTGAATTGGGGTTAATTTTGACCCAGAAAGGACCAAAGGGGTCAATTGACCCAAATAAGGTAAAAATCATAGAAAAGTTATATAGGCCTAAATAAAAAAAATAAAAAATTTTTTATTTCCCCCTCTATTGCTGTAGATTCAGAAGAATTTGACTGTTTGAATCTGGGGTTATTTTTGACCCCCCGAAAGGCCCAAAAGGAGTCAAATTTACCGCAAATATGGGTAAAATCATAAGAATGGTGATGTCTTTATTCCAACTCTTATTTTGAATGTAACAAGTTCATTGCCCACTATATAATATAGCTGTAATTGACGAATTTGAATGTTGGAATCTGGGTTTATTTTTGACCCCAGAAAGGGTCAAGGGTCAAAATTTGCCCAAATTAGGTAAAAATCATAGATGGTGATTTATTTAAGTTGACTTCATATTGAAATTGTACTATTTAATCCCTCACTATATGCTTTAGATTCAGAGAATTTGAATGTTGGAATCTGGGGCCAAAGGGGTCAAATTGACACAATAGTTGTAAAAAGAATCAATGGTGATGGACTTTATCTATTCCATCTTATTATTAAATTCATAGTATACTCGTTTGATTTGCCCATAGCTTTAGATGAAGAATTTGGCCAAAAGGTTAAAAAATGACTTAATGGTAAAACAAGGAAAATTGTCATTTGGTATGCATATTTTTCAATATTAAGGCAGGAAAAACAAAACCAACACATGTTTCAATAATCAATGCAATTTAAACTTTATTCACTTTTTATTAGTAAGTGACCGCGAACCAACTTGAAAACTTTAGCTATAATGGTCATACAAACACCTAATTGGTCAAGAATATATTAACCAATTAATGCACGGTGGTTTACATATCTGCAGTTTTTGGCTCTGTTAAATTTGTAATACTGCACATATCAGGTCTTGTACCAGGGGAGGGTCGGTGGGTGGGGGGGCTGACGCTCCCATTCTCACAGTCTCCATAACCCCTAAGGGCCACAATAGATTTGCGCGCGAAATCTTTAGGTAAAACAGTTCCACTTTTGCCAGATTTGCCTCCTTTGTAATTTTTTTTTGGGGGGGACCAAATTTGCCCCTTTTAATTTTTTTGGCGAAGTCCCCCTTTTGAAAAAATGGCCCCTCTCCTAATTTAGTGTTCCTTTTAACTTACACTTCGCAATGAAAAACTTTGAAAAGGGATCACAATGGTCCAACCCACATTGGGGTCCAATTTGACCCCAATAAATGCCACAATTTCAGTCCCTTTTCCTGACACTAGGTCAACACAATCCCGGAGCGAGAACAGTTGGTCTGTCAATGAAAGCTTCCTAAATGTTGTTTACATCTATCTTTTGGGTTATTTCCTGCCCTGAACTTAATCACAACTGTGTTTTAACTATTATGGATAAGTATAATATGAAAGTCTGCATGTTGTCTCCAGAGCAAGATTGCCTTCCTTTACAGGCCTGTGTGGAGAACATCTTACTGTATGGTGCAGAACATAACAATGAAGGGGGAGGGGCTGCAGGACTATTTAAGACGTTGCACATATAACCAGGCAGACCCATGCCCTTTGAAAATATCCTCCTGGAACAAACATCCTACCGAATATCGGTCTCTGGTGATACCACCCTCACTATTACCAAAGCACAATTGTGGCACAGATAGAGCACAGTTCGGTAGGCATTGCTTTCAAGTCAAGGACCAGATTATATCAGACCTTAATTCTGTGGAGTCTTCCATGGTCCCGGAGGTAACATATCACTAACCTACTTCTGATATGCTATGCAGCCGAGATACCAGCTTTACTTGAAGTGGGAGCAGCAATACCTGATAAAGACGTTTTGCAAAGACGTACGCCACGGATTTCGACAAAAGTCAAAGATTATGATGATATTTCCAACCTTTCGCCAACATGGCAATCGTTTTCGTCATTGATAGCAATCTATGTGTTGGCATCATGACACAAAATGCAAACATTTGTCTATCCACTTGGGCTCTCAAAAGATTAACTTCCACATATATTGCCCAATTGATAGCTTTTACTTCACACTCTTTTTGGGGTCTATTTGGAACCTCTTTTTTTGAGAACCCTTTCTGCTAGGTCAATTTGGAGTCAAATTGAATAGACCCACTCTCTAAGGCCAAGTAAAAAAAACAAACCATTTTGATCGTCCCCGCCCGCTCATATTTTGGTCGCCGCACCGATTTTGTTATTTCTTACTTTAAAAAAAAAAAGCAACACAACCACCAAAAAGAAGGCTAAAAAGTGGGAAATGAAGTTACAAAATATCGGAGCACTATTGTGCAAATCTCATACTATTTTAAAGATTATCCTTCATTTTGTTGAGCATTATTCTTCAACCTTCTTACATTACTACTATTTCCACAATGCAAACGCAATCTTCAATATATCATTTTTGGCCATCTTAGACATGGCGGCCATCTTTGAAAAAAAAATACCATGAAAAAGGCCTCCTCTCACCAACTTTTTTCAAAAGTCTGGCCAATAACAACTGTTTTTAATTTTTTTTTAACCTGGCCCTAAAAGCCTCTTCCCGGGAAGTGATCAGAATATATAATATTGGTGTCTGTGGAGGTACTATTTTCTCATTTACATCTGTGAATCGTAGGACTTAATTATTGAACTTAGATCATTATTAGATATAACTTAGATATAATTATTATTTATACAGGATTCAGGAGGCTTTCATTTATCACGTTTTTTAGCCCTCATATCAAAAACTGGTTGAAATGATTCGGGCACGATATTTAACAGATGGGTATTGGAGTCCGGCGATTCAATCAAGATGAAACAATTTAAATTGGGGTGTATCTTGACCAAAAGTCAACATTTAGTTTATTATCTACTACTCAATTATATTAATAGAAATGAGGATTTTATTTTGAATCTTAAATGCATTAAGTGGAATGATGTACCTTGGCCATTTTTTAACCTTTTTACTGACTCATATTTTTGGGTCAATTTTTGACCTTTTTTTGGCCTTTTTCGTCATTTTTTGACCCCGATAGATTCAACTTCAATTCCTTCTTGAATCTACTGCTATAAGAGTGGAGAAAATGAAATACTACTAACTAACTGCATTTTAATATAAAGTTGATAAGTACATCACATTCTATGATTTTACCTTATTTTGGGTCATTTTTCAGCCTTTTGTCATTCACCCTTTCGGGAGTCAAAAATTTGCCCCTAGATTCCAAATATCCATTTCTTCTGGAATCTTCTGCTATATGTGGATGAAAATGAAATACTAGTTTAAGATGGAATAAATACCTCACCATTGTTGATTTTTACACTCATATTGGGTCAATGTTGACCACCTTTTGGGCCCTTTCTGGGGTCCAAAAATAACCCCAGATTCCCCATTCAATTCTTCGGGTTGATCTCACAACCAGCTATATATACTGGGGTAAGAATTCAATACTATTACTTAATAATGATTTGGAATCACCATTTATGATTTTTTACCGTTATTTTGGCAATTTGACCCCTTGTGACCTTTCTGGGTCAAAAATAACCCCAGATTCCCACATTCAATTCTTCTTTCTTCTTGAATCCCAGCTGTAAGCGGGAAATTCAATACTATACCTTAATAATGAAGTTGGAATCACCATTCTATGTTTTTACCTATTTTGGTTCCACTTGACCCCTTTTGGTCCTTTCTGGGGTCAAAAATAAACCCAGATTCCAACAATTTTCAAATTCTTCTTGAATCTAACAGCTATATGGGGGGAAAATTAAATACTATTACTTAATATAAGTTGAATCACCATTCTATGATTTTTACCATAATTTGGGTCAATTTTGACCTTTTTTTTTGGCGCCATAAACAAAAAAAAAATTGCACACTGGTCTGATTTCAGTACTCCACCCCGACTCGATGATCCCCTACATCTGTACCTAACATGTGGTAGTAATGAAATTTTTCTACTCTTCCACCATAACCCTTGGTGCCCAAAGTGCCCAAAACTGGTCCGGGCTGACGTCCTATTGTGGAACAAGGCTATGGAATCTCTTTCCCAAGGATTTTTTGGCAATGAAATTTGGCAGGGTCTGAGACAATAACAACTAACATGACTGTGTCTTTGAAAAGACACACCCTGCCAGCTCTTAAAGAGCAACTGGCACATTTTGAAATATGCACCCTCTAGATTTTTTCAAATTCATTTTTTTTGGCATGGTTATAAACTTTTATACTACATTGCCCCTCACCCGAAATATTAGCCCAAATCAGTGCAAAAGAATGATTTTATAATGCGCGGCCGGATATGGTTGTTGTAAACAAAAAACAGGCCAGAGTTGATTCACCAGCATGCACCTTGTTTGACCGGTGCTGTGACCTTTGTGGGTTTACTATCAATTGAGTACAAGTTCTTGATAATGAGCCAAAGACACATTTAGATGATTTGTTTGACTGGTAAATTGATGGGGTCGATGTTCTTGGAAGACCAAATCCACGAAAAAATTCAAAATACCCGACCCCCGCTCATTTGCAATTATTTAACTTGGTGGCCACTTTGAGTTAAAGGGTATCAAATTCTTCAAGAGATTAAATAACTGAAACCAAATGGTTTATGAAGCTGGTTGTTTTTTTTTAATTTATTAGAAAGGCCCTAAACATGTATGGAAGTCGGATTTTTCAGAAAATTTTTGCTAAAACCTGATTAAAAAGTCGAACAATGCTAACAATGTAGAAAAAAGCATTTTTTAGCTTTTTGTGCACTTTTTTTGCAAAGTTAGACAAAATGGACATTTTTATTAAAATTCTGCCCGCCATACTTTTTTAGGCAATGGCTTTCTCTATCATGCGGTAGCACCGTGACAGCAAGCCCCCCCCCCCCCACATTCTCCGTCACTAGGCCAAGCGCCAAGCCTATCACCGACTCTCCACCCGCCAATCAAACCAGATCACTGTCTGCCGATTACCCTGCCCCTTCTCTCCACAGTAAGGCCCGGACCTGGCTCCAGCGCACAACAGCAACCACAGCCCTTTCGTGACCAGACTTTTCCGCCCAAAGAATCACGTCCAAGAGTTGGGGCCTCTCCACAAGGAGGATAAGGTAACCGCGCAAGGACAAACGCGGCGGTGATCAGGGTCGGCCTCCACCGGAGCAGGAGGGGTTGGGATTGCCGTGCCTCCGAAGAGGAAAGTGAACTTATCCTCAGGACCGAGCCTTTCCCCGAGGTGGGGGGGGGGTGGAGGCTATCGACCATTCGGGGATGGTTGACTTGGCTTGCGGGTTTCTTCTTCGTCGCACAGTATCCCATGGATAACCGGCTCGCGGTCCCACCACCCCCACCACCATTCAATGCATGCTGGAGAACAACCATCCCCATAGATGTGGTCCCAAGGATCAGAACTCAACGCATCCCGATCCACCTTTCGCACAGGAAGTGGCTCAGTTCTTTATCAGCCACATGTTCGTCAGTTCCAGTGTCTTCCCATTCAGGCTGTCATTAATTCAACACACCTTTACCATCGTGTTGGAGTGATCACGAGTTCCTCATGCATAGAGGCAGTTTCGTCTTTTTTGAGGACGGCCTCATGACAAGCTCCTCCAGGAAAATCTTTGACGTCCCACCTTGAGACATTCCGCATGGTGTCCCGCTTGCTTCATGATCAACGCGCAAAGTCCGGCCTCAATCCAACTGAGAGCATCGACTTTCTCAGATTGGTGCTAACTTTGAGTTGGGAAAAGCTGAAAAGCAAGAAGCTCAGCACGCAACTGGCAATCCATTTAGCTGACTTCCTGTGGCATATAGTTCTAGAGTGGATTCTACCACTCACAATTCAGGAGCTTCGTACAAGAGTAGGCCCTCGTCTTGGGTTTGGGAGGAGGCATCAATCACCGTGTCAATTCGTCAGCGCTTCATGATCTCATGAAGGATGCTGCATCAGAGGGCGGCCGGCCGAATGCTCATTGGTACCGAGCATTGGACCTGCATTCCTGTCCTCCGACTTCTCACCAGCCTCCATATGAACCCTTCAGGGTCCATTGGTGATACCAATAAAGACAGAGTTCAGACTCCACCCCTTCTCCGTAGCTGAAATCAATCCTCTTTCCAGGGACTGCTGCTCACCTTCTTCCCAATCAGGTTACTTGACAAGAATCAGTCCGCTCAATCTCACTCCACAAGCCTGATCGTCCTTCTAGATATCAAAGTGGTCGATGATGGTTACGTACCTCCCACCAACTTTCAATCATGACCTACATGTCCTGCAGGGTCTAGCTATACTCATTTCTTCCTTTGACTGTTCTCATGGTAGCTTCCCGTACACAGCAGCGGCAGATTTAAGGAGACGGGCACTGTCAGCAGCTTAAGAGTGACAGGAGGAATTTTGGCCTAATTAATGTACTTAATAGGCCTTTTGCCATCGCGTGGAAGAATTTGCACGATTTTGCCGCTGTTTAATAACGCCCTACCTAGTTTTTTATGGTGCTTGATGCCCGAAAATTACAGTTGTGCAAGCTGTGATCTTATTGATGAAACTATGGAAATGGTTTTGAAATTTTGGTGTGTAAATGTCATTTTTGAAGGTTGTTTTGCTTGCGGGAATCTGATTTTCAGTGTATACAAAATTCGCATGTGTGTCCGATACTTTGTCATTATGAAGATTCGAGGGGCGGTGTTGTTCTCGATCGAAATCAGTACCTGAGTTACTTGGGAGCGTGGTTCAAGGAATTTGCGGGCTATGTGTCCTTGCGCCCGCGTGATGTTGTTGTGTTATGAATGTGCCTAGTATGACCCCCGGACCTTGGCTCAGATCTCTGCTGCACCATGCACCTTACTCACTGGGTTCCTAATAAAAGTCTGCCTCTGTCGAGCACAAAATGCTTTTTGTTATTTTATATGTAGATCAGTATATATATAGTTCAACTTTTAATGACATAATTTTCATGATTAGAAGACCCTCAAAATATCCAAAGTTTTGATCATGTAAATTCCCACGATAAACGTTAGGCATAGAGATATGCTAATTAATATTCATGAACTCATCCCTGTTTACAACCAGGGAGTCTATATCATGTTTCACACTCATTGGGATTTTCCAGGATTTCCCTTGAGGTCAGCCTTGTCCCGTGTTGGCTATGATGCACACACAGCGTAAGTGGCCAAGCATTTTGAACAGTTTGTTGAAAAAGAATCCCAACATAATTTTTATTGAGAGACCACTTAACTTCCATCGTGTATTTAATCTAACTAAGTATCATATTCATGTTATTTGTGTGCGAGATTTAAAACTTTATATGAACTTGTTTTAAGACAGCGACAATCATGAAAAAAAAATTTAAAAAAATTTTTGTCCTTTTCAGCAAGTGGCGATTAGCCTAACCTATAAAAAAACGACATTTTACCACCACACTAAAATTTTGAAATTAAAAAATTGATCATTTTGACAAATACTAGCAGTTTACGAAGTTTGACGCCTTTGTGATTCATTCTCTTTCGGACTTTTTTTTTTTGCACTTACCGGGAAATTGTTTTCGGTCGGAAAGCAAGTTTCCAAATTCAGCAAGGTTTATGGTTAACTGACTTTTACTCCCCACAGTCACTTATTCTCAGAAAAAAGTAATTTACGAAGACCAGATTCCTTTACAAGTTTCTCAAATTACCGTTTCATGATACAGGCACAAAAAAATTAGAGAATCATCTTACACAACGTCGACCGACCAGCTGGGAATGGTCCCTTGCAACATTCCACAAAGCTCAGTGATGTCGATCGCATATTGCTTCCTACCCAGTCCAGCCTCCGTATCAACGATCTGGCCGCCACATATGATTTCCGTTCGCAGTCAAAAAATATTTTTGTGACAACGTTGAAGCGCATGCCGGGTTACAGTACAGTTCTCTCTCACCTCAAACCCTTGAATTCCGTGAATAAAAAAACACATCGACATGAATCATAATTCATATTTTTGTGTATTTTTTCAGTACCTCTCTTTTCAAGCAACGTGACATTACCTCGCCCATCTATTAAATGGATCAAACCAACAACAAAGTTAACATAGCTTTCCATTCATAGTTAATTGCAAGTAAACAAATAAAAAATTTTTTTTTTTTTTTAATTTTATGTTAAAAAATCATTTTAGAAATGACCTATCATAGATTGAAACTCGAAATAAAAATCAGTTTAGACTGACTACAATTTGAAATCGAACATATCATGTGTTTTTATTGCCGGCTAAAATACGTCATTTTAGCTTGAAAAGCTGTACCAAATGACCAGCGCAAGGGCCCACGCACCACACGCGGGGATATTGACACAAACAAATATTTTAGAACTCGGTTTAGAATATTTCGCCGGTATTGCAAATTTTGATCAGAAATTACAGGTTGGTGACGTGATTACCTGTGGTATGAGCTAAAGCATGTAAGATCAGTATAGTTGAAGCTTAGAACTGGCTTGGGGAATTTCCCAGATCGTTTTTCATCCATCAGTGAAAATTGGAACCCAACGCCGACATTTCCGGAATTTATTAATTTTTTTCGCACCCTTAATTTTGGGAGAAAACACGACTCCGTATTTCATTTTATTTATCCTTTTATTTTCTTCTCTCTCTTTATTTTTCTTTCTCCCCCTCATTTCCCCGAGGATGCAAGATTTCCCGGGAAGGAGCTTCCCCAATTCCCCCACTTTTCCCTCCACCTGCTCGCACGTGTTTTGCTAAGTTTTATAGGAATTAGGCCTACTTCAGTTGTGTATGGTCAGGGATGTTCCGTAGTCATTTTTGCTTTTTGTGCATCTGTAACAGCCCCAGATTATACTTTAAGGCGTAATGGCAAGCAATTACTTAATCTTGGGATTTTAATAAATACTAAAAACAACGAAACATTGCTTACTAGAATATTTTTCTGATATATACATACATGCAATTAATGATTGTATGTACATCAGAAAGTGATTAAGTCAGATGGACAGGCATTATGAATATCAAAACACCATTGTTTGAAAATTGAGTCACCTTCATCGGGAATCTTATTCAGTCAGCACTTAGACTATATATATACTTGCATGCCAAGTTCCGTAAGGGCTAGGGGGGGGGGGGGGGGGGGGGGGAGGTGGGACTATGATGTAACTTGGTACAAAGGGGGGGGCCGGGTGGGATGACTTGTTGGTGCTCCTCTTGCGACTTTGGTGACCTCATGTGACCTTTGACCTCATGTCAGTCAAATTGTTAACCCTTTCCACCCTTTCCCGTCAAAGCTTGTTGTAAACAAGTTTATCTGGAGTTCCATAGGGGATAATGAATGTCCTTGTATGCAGGAAGGAGCGTATTAAAGAGTTTTCCACTGGTAGGATACGTTTGGCGTATTTCGGGGCGAAATTACATATGCAAATGACTAATTAAATATGCACAATCTCGTAATCACAGATTTTTGAAACAGTTTCTTTCGATAATGCAAAATTTCTCAACTGTCATGCACCCCCATTATGGTGCGCATCTTCTTTGCCATTTCCAACTTTGTGATACATGATGCGGCTTAGGAATGCAATGAGCTAATTAAATATGCATAATTGCTGTATCGCTTAAACAATACATCGGGTATGCAAAATTCCTTTACTATCTGAAAAACACATGCATACATCTTGTTGTGAATCAGATGGAGGTGAAGGCTGAGGTGTTAGGGAGAGGAAGGCGGGGTTGTTTGGGAAGAGAAGGGTGGGGGTGTTGGGGAGGAGAAGGTGGGGTGGTTTGGGGAAAAGGGGGGGGGGGGAACAAATGAAGGGTGGGGTGTTTAGGAGAAAAGTTTGGGGTGTTGGGAAGGTTGGGATGTTGGGACAGTGGCGTGGTGTTGGGAGTGGTGGTGAGAGTGTGTGTGGGCGTGTTCTGTGAGGGGTCATGGTGGGGTGCAATCGGGGAGGGGGAAGGAGTAGGTGCATTGGTGCTGGGGCGTGATCGATCTTGGGGAGGGTGGATCGGGGAGGGGGTAGGTGACCTTTGTGACCTCAATGGTCACTTCTTTGGTGCATTCATTGTGGAGGGGTCGGGTGCATCAGCAGGAGTGGGTGGGTGCATCAGGTAGGGGATTGGTGGGTGAATTGACCTCATGTGACCATTGGTGACCTCATGGCACTTTGTCGACCCCATGTGGACCTTGGTGAACCCATGTGCCCTTGGTGACGCCCTGTGACCTTGGTGACCCATGTTACCTTGGTAGCACCCCTGGTTGGACCTTGGTGACCCCATGTGATCCCCCTTGGTGACCCGCATGTGACCTTGGTTGACCTATGTGACCTTGGGTGACCGCCCATCTGACCTTGGTGACCATGTAACCTTGTGTCCTCATGTGACCCTCGGTGATCCCATGTGACCTCAGTGACCCAGTCCAATGGGAGGGGAGGGGGTGAGGTGTTGTGGGAAAGGGTAGGGACATGGGGAGGGAATGAGGTGGGTTGTTTAGGAGGGAACAGGGTGGGGTTTTGGGGGAAGGTTTAGGTTTTGGGAGGTGGTGGAGTGCTTCGGGAGAGGTTGGGTGCATTGGTGAGGGGTCGGGTGCGGCGGTGAGGGTCATGGGTCGGGTGCATCAGGGAAGGGGAAGGGTAAGGGTGCATTGGGGAGGGGCATGGTAGATAGTTGGTGAGGGGGTGTGGTAGATAGGTGGGGAGCGGGGCGTGGTAGATAGTTGGGGAGGGGGCGTAGATAGTGGGAGGGGGCGTGGTTAGATAGTTGGGGAGGAGGGGGTGCATCGGGGAGGGGGGGTTTTTTGGGGGTTGATTGTTGTGACCGTCATGTGACCATTAGGTAAACCTCATGTCTCTTTGGGCCATTTTGTTTCATATGGGGAGGGGTCGGTGCATCAGGCAGTAAAGCGCGGAGGGTGCTCAGGTAGAAATGGTGGATGAACCTCATGTCGACCTGGTGGCCCCCTCATGTGCCCTTAGTGCCCCATTTGACCCTTGTGACCCCATAGACCTTGGTGCCCCATGTGACCCTTGGTGGACCCCATGTGTAACTCTTGGATGACCGCCCATGTGTGACCTAGGTGACCCCATGTGACCTCCGGTGACCCCATTGACCTTGATTGACCCCTTAACCTCATGAAATCCCTGAACCTCATGACCCCATGTCATGGGGAAGGCGGGGTGGTGGGAGGAGGAGGTGAGGTGTTGGGGAAAGGTGGGTGTTGGGGAGGGGGAAGGGTTGGGGAAGGGGTTTTGGGAAGGGGCCAGGTGGGGTGTTTTAGGAGGGAACCGGGTGGGGTTTGGGGAAGGTTAGCGTGTTGGGAGTTGGTGGAGTGGCATCGGGAGGGTTGGGTGCGTCGGTGAGAGGTCATGTGGGTTTGCATCGGGAGGGGCCGGGTACGGTTCATTGGGGGGGGTCGGGGTGAGGTGATCTTTGTGCTTTCATGTGACCTTGGTGACCTCATGTCACCTTTGGTGCCATTCCTTGGGGAGGGGTCGCTGTTCATCAGGCAGGCGCGGGGAGGGTAACTATTTTTTCTGATGCCAAAATTAGCTTTAAAATAAAAAAAAAGCTATTAATAGGCCACTGCATCATTGATGCCTGGTTTAAATATGAATTTCTCCCAAATTTTCACTGGATCGTTGTCGACCACCTACCTAGAACGATTCGAAGGTTTATTAGACAAATAGGTGGCAAAGACAACCCGCAAACCCGTTTTGAACTGCCTGCTATCGTAATCGTCCCCATAGAAAACCCATGCTTTGACTTTCTGATCGTGCACAACAGAAAGTCCTACATCATCATCTTAGTACATAAAGACGGGGTATTCGGCTAATTCAATTCAGGTGTGATCTAATAACATTGGTAAGCTCCAAATATTTAACAAACCTAGTTCAGAAAATTCGGGCGCTTTCTTTCTGGAAATCTTCCTCATGTCTCTTTAGGGGGGGGGTCCCCTTAGATAGCAAATTGATGCAATCCCCTTAGTGTTACCCGGTGTGACTAGGGAGTGTCTGAGGGGCCCTGAGAAGCAATATTTAGGGGTGCCCTGTCCTGCTGACACTGCTGACTCTTAAATCCGCCACTGTTACACAGGAATAGTTAGCATCGGACAGATCCTCGACCAAGCTTTCGACTAAGGCATGGTGCCGCAGTCAGAGTCCCTGAAGTTCTAAATCAGCAAGAGTGCTGTGACGGTTCTGGAAAACCTCCCACCCTTTCCCCTGGCCCCTCGGGTCGACAGGTCAATCTTTTACTCTTCCCTTCTTCCATGGACCCCTCTTATACGTATGGGCCTTCCCGTCATGGGAATACCTTTAACAGCTCTTCTCACAACTCATAGCTGTTTCGACCGGCATCCAAGGTAATTTTAGCCTCATATGGATGGTAGCGTCATCAAGAAAGCCGTCGCTAGCAGGGAGGAGACCGTCCCATCAGGTGGGAGCTCACAACGTTAGAGGCGGCTGCTTGGGCATTCCACCAGGGAGCTTGCGATTCAGGAGATTATGGACTCAATGGGATGGGCTTGCTTTTCAACAAGGTCACAAGTTTATCTCTGGATGACCTAGTATGCAGCAGCTTTCCACTCCTTCCGTTTCCGACATAGCCCCAGTAGCACTTTACCCCTTGATGCCGGTAAGTGCGACTGTTATGCTTTGGTTTGTTCAACCTTCCCCTGGGGATCGTAACACCATAGCTCCTCTAGCCATTTTGGCCCGAGCACTTGGTGTCCGGGTTGACTTTACCAGTTGCAATCTGTGGCATTAAATCATGCTTGAATTGAAATGTATTAGGAGATGTAGGTGATTCCCCTCCTCATATCACCAATTCAAGCCTGATGCTCCTCCCGGGACGGGGTCGCTGTGTTCATTAACCTGGCCGTGGAGTCAACCTGTACAGCTGTTTGAAGGCCTCATTTATTATGACATAACCAGAATAAAACCAAAAAATATTGACAGCGACACAGTTTTGACAACTGATTAGAATTATCCATTCAACTATCTACATTCCGTGTAAATTTTATGAAATTTCATTGAAGGCAAATGTGATTTTTCTTCAAAATCGAGTTTAGCACGTCTTTTTATGGATAATGGGCATATAGATGGCGCCATAGCATACTAATCATGACCTTTGTAGGCCTATCTATATATTAATACCAGTGGTCTGTCTGTGTGTCTGTCTGTCTGACCGCGTCTATTTTATCAGAGTCTGAAACTCGGTGGGTGGGTGCCCTTGGACCGTCCGAAGAATGTGAAAACAATTACATGGAAGAAGTTTTTGCGCACCGGAGGAAAGTTCACCTGGTGTGGTAATCCCTTTCCTTTGGCAAGACAGGGATTAATGTCACTATGTCCCCCTAAAAGTAATAAATTTGATTTATTTCATCGGCTTCATCACATACTGATCTATCTAAAAAAATATGTTTCAAGAAAATCGCAATTGAAAATCTTCCCTTCGTAATACCCTCAAAACATACTGATTGCATCATTTACTACCAGGCAAAAGGAAATATCATCAAGAAAACACTTAAAGGCACTATCAGTGATTTGCTAAATCAGAAAATCATCAAAAATAAGATTTTTGCATTTCTGTAACAAGTACCGTATAGGTATCCTAACCTCCCCTACAAGTGCTAAGACTGAAAGTAACCTAATAAAGACAAAATTGTACATTTTAGTCATTATTGTCCGTACGGACACTTACTACAACACGTAATTGAACGGAGACTCTTTCTTTGAGCACTGCTGTTTCTTCCTTTTCTGTTAAGTTTTGGGTGAATCACTGATAGTGTCGTTAAGAGGTTTAATTCAGTGAAAAATAAATGCTGGTTGCCTAGACAACACTGTGTAATATGACTGTAAACTTATAGATCAGTATGTGACAAGATTTTTTTGTTTTTCCAAACGATGTCTGATATAGAACACAGATAGACCCAGATGGAACATATTACATCAATCACCGTATAAAAAAAGGTCACAATTGTCGGATCAGTGCGCACAATAGTGATCTATTTCAGATCGTGCTGTAGGGGACCATGCTTTTGATTCTAGATCGTATGTGATAAAGATCTATGTAATCATATCGTCTTAACACAGCTTGGTATGAACATCGTATTCCAATATCAGCCACCCCCGCTTGAAGTACGCAGTGTAGTTATTTTTAGTGTACACATATTGGTCGTATGTCCATAATCTCTGTAGGTGAAAAATAATTTGATTAAATCACATAGAATCAATTTGCTAATTTAATCGCCTGAAACTGTATTGGATGAAGATTTCAACGTCATATTAACACGTACCCAAATTTTCTATTTCTCACAAAATGTAGAAATAGGAGAAAAAACTGCAAAATGGATAATTTCTTTTTGCATGTTGCACATAGCTAAATAATGCAATTCCAATTAAAAATAGTCAAGTTTATGACAAGATAGCATGTTTCCCTTGTGAATTTTTTAAAATGTAGTAATAATCATACTAAAAATAATCAATATTTTCCTGTTTCTTTTGTAGAATCCTTGTAAGATAAGGCAACCAGCTTTACTATGGCTGCCATTTCTAACCAACTACAAATCTGTTGGGAAAACTTCTTAACATTCTGGTACTATGTTAATGCTGTTATAAGTAAAGTCATTAACTTTCAGATTTCTAAAACCACATTAACCCTTTCATTTTAATATTTTCCCGCATTATTAAAACAGTTATGATTTTGTAGGCCTAACCCACAGATGGCTTCAAAAAGCTATAGTTTTGTCAATTGTTGGGCCACTTCCGCACAAACCAGGATTAATGTTGTTTCGTAGAAGCAATGTTCATCAAATATTATCCGACACATTGATTGGTGGGGCGTGGGAAAGGTGTTGAAGTAGAGACATTTGAATCAAAACAATGTGTTCCTTTAAAAATCTCAAATTTCCTCCTTTTCCTCAAATAGCAATGCAAGTGTCCAACTCTTATGACAAAGAATTGCAGAAGGCACAATGAGATGACCTTACTCTGGTTCGTATGTCTGTGTGGTAATGTGGTATCTGTGTGTGTGTCTGTCAAAATGTTAACCCGAAATATCTTGCATGCCCTTAGAGTCCGAAGACTATGAGGATTAACTTTGGGAGGAGGGGGGCTTGGGGTGGTTCGTGGTGTAGATTTTTTTTAGGGGTGACCTCTTGTCACCTTTGTCCTTATGCACAAATCCGCGACCGCAGACTACCTCTCGCGGTCCCTGCAGGGACCGCGATGTATTTTCAACAAGTACAGTGTATTTATTTTCATATGTGTTGTATTCGCAACACAACGACCATAATCCATGATGTTATATTGTCCAGGCAATTGTGAATAGTCCAGTGGTAGAAATATCCTTGCTTAATGACCTTGCAAGAGAAGTCTGCACGAAATTTTTTGATGGTTTTCCAGCAGCATTGACCTGTTATTAATTCCAAATCTTGATGATGCCACTTTGCCTCCGTGAACATTTTGATCTATGGAAGTTTGTTGGTAAAATACGGGTTAATGCACGCGTCAATTTGAAGCGTGGACCACCTCCTCACGGTCATACCTTTCTTCAACTCTTCACCTGTGCCATTTTTTATCACGTCATGATTCACCAACTACTACTTTCATCGGTTGCTTTACAAAAAACAAGTCACGGTAATCACTATATCTGCAAATATTGTTAGTCCAGAGGCTTCAAAACCCTTTTGATTTATTTTCCAAAGGTGACGCTTCACGTTTGTCATTTTGGCAGATCTGAAAGCTTTCAACGTAAGAGAGGGGTGTGTAGAATAAGTTCCAAACGTGGTTAATGGGTCTATGATGAAGAGGCGGGAAATTAGAAGGGTGGGCAAACAATAACCTAAGCGATGCGAGGGGCTAGGCACGGTGAGTAGGGTGATAGCCAAAGTCAGTAGGGGTGGTACAACAGCCCGCCAGGGGGGGTTAAAGAAAATAAAAGGTGGGGGGGGTGGAGTCGAGGGTAATTTGCTAAGTGGGGGCAGTTGGCCATCGGCCGATGGAATATGGGGATGGGTGATGATTGTGATGGACAAGGAGAGAGAGATGGGGTAGGGTGAGAGACGACGTTAAAGACGGGGGAGCAGGCCGAAGGGGAGAGTGACGCGATTAGTGAGGGAGGGGGTGTGTGTGAGTGGATGAGAAAGACGTGAGGGTGGGGGAAGGGGGATGGGGCGGGGGGGGCAGGGGTAGGACGCAGAGAGCGAGAAGAGAAAAATGGGAGGTATATACGTTAAGTTAGAGTCGTTGAGGGTTGATATATGAGGGGTATCAGGGTATGGAACAGTGAAGAAGTCGTTGAGTGGAAAGGGATGTATCGAGGAGGGAAGGGGTGGGGGGTTGAAGCTGATAGGTGGGGAGGGTAATAATAAGACGGGGAGGGCGGTTAAGAAAAAAAGGGTAAACGGGGAGAAGGACGGCAGAAGGGAGTGGAAGACTGGAGGGGGGGTTATAGGCGATTAGGGGAAAGGGAAAATGGGGATTGTGGGGTTGTGAGGGGTGAATAGAGTAGGGTTGCACTAGGGGAGGCTGTCTAGACTATAGAGGGGGTGAGTATATGGTGGTGAGAGTGCGTACGAGAGGGCAGAGAGAGATGATAAGGGGTGCCCCCCCTTTTATGCTCCCTGCTGTCCTGAAATTACATCTTTCAAGCTTCACTACTGCTTTACATCATACTTTCCATTGCAATAGTTTAAGCTGCACCACTGTTTCATTCAATCATCACCTTCACTATTAGCTTTTGATGTATTTTCATTTTCAAGCCTTCGTCTTTCACATCATCTTCACACCAATGTTCCATTTTATTAACAAGACATGACTACAATTATGATCAAATCCTGAATTCCACACTTCTTTCAAAAACAAACCAGTCAATCAGGTTTCAAAATGCAGCAAACTTATTATTATTGTTGTTTTAATCCAAGTTTTCCTTTCAGATACATTTTTTGTTGTTATAACCTAAAAAAAAGATTATAAAGTATACAAAACCTGTTTTAAACTACAACTCTTGTTTAATCTTGTTAACTGTTAAAAAACAAATATCTATTGTGAAAACTGTTCCTTGTTCCAGACAATTCCAGGTTTGCAATGTGTTTAGCTTTTGACATGGTGTTTATAATAATGTACACTAAAAATGATCATTTTCTTTTGATCATCAGTTTTGGACAAACCCATTGGATTTAAATTTTTGTTTTTTACAAATTACATGCTTTACTACATTGTTAGACACCTTACAATGGCAAAAACATGTTTTGCGTGGTTTTCAAAGCTTTTTAAAGGATTTTTCAAGAGTGATTTCACTTTTTGGGGTCCAAATTTTCCAAGTGAATATCCAATCCAAGAGTGAAAACTACATCTAAAGAGTTTGTGCGTTTGCAAATTGTGGCGTGTGGGTGCGAGCGTGTGTGGGAGTGTGTGGATGCAATAGAGGTGTGTGTGTGTATGGTGTGGATCTGTGTGATTCCAGAGACAAGAGTGAACAATTACATCCAAAGATTTTTTGCGTTTGCATTGTGTGGGTGGTGGGTGGGTGGGCGCGCATGTATGTTTGTATGTGGTATACTCTGTATGTGTTCTGTGTATGTTGTGGTCGGTGTCTATATGTGTGTCCTGTAATATGTGTATGTGCAAGATGCACCATCAATAATTACTGCTAGTTCACTTGACTTGTTATTTTCATTCCTTTTGGGTCAAAGTAATATTCTCCCTTAGGCTTTTGAAGTAGGGGTATTATACTAAACAAACATTATTCATAACAATGCTGAAAATATTTTGTTTTTACATTTAGATATTGCAAATCATATAAATAATATTTTTTATTGGAAAGGTTACTAATGTAATGGGTGGACAGTACGCCTTCACGGTAATATTGCAATACATACTTGGGTAAACTCCCGGGGTAATCGGATATCCTGTGACGTTTGAAATAAAATTTACTTTTATTTTCTGTTAACTATTTCGCCTGGAAAAAAACGTACTATGATTTAATTCCTGGTTCCTAAAAATGATGACCTAATGATAAGAGTTACACTTTGATGTTTCGGGGGGAAACTTATTATGTTTATTCCTTTACAGGGCCTACTATAAGTTGTGTTGATTCAATTATGTTTTTTTCCTCCTATTTCCCGCAGCCGTTTATTTTTCCCGAAGGAGCCGTTTATTTCATCAGGTGTTGTTGCAAAGTTGATTCCAGAATTCATGTCGTTCAAATACCATCTCGCTGGTTGAAAACTCAACATTTGACAAATGAAATTAGCCGGGAAACATCATTAAATGCTGTCAAAAACTTCCCCATATTCATATATTTGAAGCTCCAACCACCACAATCGTATCAATAAAAAGAAAGGGGTCGGCCAGGATCAATCGTGCAAACAAGACGATCGAATGTACTGGTCGGTAGAGCGGCACACATAAGCATATTACGTCTCGCTGATTGACAGTTTTTACATCAAGCTCTCTCCAGTTTTTCACAACAAGCTCGTTCAGGATCAGTGACGATTAACGCAAATTAATAACACTCAGTGTACGCAAATATTAAGGTTAAAAAACCCCGAGAAAAAAAAATAACCTAAAATATACGCAGAATAAATAATAATCATAATTTTTCGTAAGGAGTTAAAACTGGAAGACAGTATCGCGAAATTGCAGCTCAAAAGGCACGTGGATGGAACCCTTGACGAGTGAAGTGGGAAACCCGCGACTATGCCGGCCATTACGCCCATGTGGATTGGTTACGTTCTTTTCATTCAGTTCGCTAGTCGGATTTTGTAACATTGAGGTGGAAACATATTTCATGGTCTCTAATTGCACGATTCTTGCTGATAGTAATATAGGTTATCATTTTCACCGCAATCAAAATCGACTCAATCCTTTATTCCGTCCAGATTGGGTTGTTTTATGTATTTTCCCCCGGTTATCTCTTTTGCTTTTCCTTTGCTTTGTGTTTGCCGCCCACTCAAGCGCGTGATGGAATGGATGGTCCTTAGTACTTTAAAATTATAACCGGTAACTTTAATAATTTCTTTCTTGCTGTGAGACGGGCATGTGTTATTGAATTTTTCATCTTAGTTATCTGATTTAGTGGGCCTACCCTATAGTTCATACAGGTTTTGTTTTGAATTTGTAAATAGGTCTAATGTGATTAAATAGTTACATCTTTTTCATCCCTTGGAAAGAAAAGAGAAATGAGTCCATTACGTTCCAGCCAATGGTTAGTTCTGGCCATTCAGGTGATCGCAAGTCAATTATTTATCACATTGATTTGTTTAGGTAAAGTTGTACAAACAGTGAGGTAACAAAAGCAAAACGTTGATCAGTCATGTCTCGGCTTATCCAAAGATTATCAATTTAACTCTTTCAATACAACCCATTTATATAGGTGTACACTTCAAACCTGTTCAAGCAGCGTGGTAGTGGGATACCCCCGTGCGTCGCAATTTCGCAAACAATTATTGATTTTTGATAACAATAACTACACTAAATTTGTTCTTAGCTTTCATAAGTGCAGTGCTGCCAACTCTCTGTGTCGGTGATTCGCCGGACGGCGGGGATTCTTCATGGTGCTTTGTGGGTGAGGATTTTGTGAGAAAATGCACGATTTCGAAATTTTTTCGACGCGACCGACGGCAATGGATTCGACGTCTTATCACCAGATCACAAATCAACCGTCAAATCAAGCTTCACCCCTTTTTTTCAAAAACCGTTAGGTAAAGCTTCATCACCAAATGAAAATAAAAGAACCGCCAGGACTTCACTATAGCAAAATATATTGACTTAAGCTTCGACGTCGAGTCGGTGTTGATATTTGGCGACCCGTGAGGAGGGTGGATCCACGCTTCAAATTGACGCCGGCATTAAATTTGTGAAGCGTTTCATTAAAACGATTAAAAAAGTATATAGACATGTTCAACTGGTTTAAAGGATTTTAAAAAGGTATAGTTTGCTAATAGCAGGACATATTTTTAACACAGAACTAATCGCTTCAGGTGACCCTGGATCAAATTTAAAATGCACAGATTTCTCTCAAAATGGGTTCAAATTGCTTTAGGTGGCTCTAGACATAATGTAAAATACATGTTTGTGATTTGTTTGACACTGGAGATATAATTAAGGGGGAAGCGTTAGTGGTTAAGGCACACAGGTTTCTATTTAGGGGACCATGAAAGAACATTTTGTACCGCAGGACCGAAATGAAAACATTTTTCCTTGGAAATCTAGGGCTGCTGGCTTCTTGTGCCCAAAAGTTGTTTTCATTCATGTCAAATGGGTAGGGTATTCCCACTTCTTCAGGTAGAGATGTTGGACTTGCTATTTGCTATAGTGGTATGGGTTCGAAAAAATTTGTGTTTTTGGTAATTAGTGCAGACCATGGATTTGATCGAAAAGTATGAATGTGGATGTGATAAAGTCGCATAGTAAATTGATCATGACACATGTGTAGATAGTCTTGAAGATGAACATTTAACAAAGTAGCTTTTGATGAAAGAATAAGCGTACATATTGTTTTCTTTCCAACCATCAACAATCTGTGAACTTCTGACCGCTTTGTACTGATGTTTATCACACTCAACATGTTATAGAAAATTCATGCCCCAAAGGATTTTAGCAAGTTTTGGATACATTGTTCTATGATACATCCTGCTTATTATCGACTGCAAAAGTCAGCTTTTTTACCTTATTTTTTTCTGAGAGAACTCTTGTTTTACTTCAATGAGCACACTCATGAAAACATATTATTTGTTTTGATTATAGTTCGAAGCAAGACCCCAAAATGTGTATTTGATCAATATGTGCAAAATCAATTTATATAGGGAAGAACCTACAACTTTTGATTCAGCAAGCCTAACAATGTTGTTCTGTGTGTTGTGGTGTTTGTGTGTGTGGTAATAATTTTCATAAGAAGTCCCCCAAATTGAATTGTGAGAGCCACAAACCATTAGCCAAATCATTGATGACTGTGAGGGTCTACAATGGATGAGGAAACTATCACTGTTCAGGACAAAACTTCCATTGTGATGTTGTTTGTCCATTCAATGTTATTAAGGTCCAAAAGCCATTTTCAAACCTACCCAACTGGCCACTTTCTCAGGGTAGTGTTGCCACCGCAGCTACCACTAATAGATACTTACTAGACATCTCTCGCCGCAGGATTCAATGTATTTTACTGGCATAACGATAGTGTACATAGTGCTGCAGCATCAGGTAAAAAGGGCCCTAGATTTCTACCATTCAAGCTGGAATAATAAATTTCAATCAGGCTAAAGTATCATTGGTTTTTGTAGTTCATAAAAATATGTGATACAAAATTTAAGGTTAATTTTGATAATTTTAAAAAAAAACACTTTTTCAAAATGGCCACAATTTTAAAGGTCATAGCACGAGGCAGAGAAGGGTGCAAGATATCAAACCTATTGTGCTTTTGGGTGAAAAGTACCAATTGGCACAGATGTAGCTCCTGATATGCTAAATAAATCTGGGCTAGGGGCCAAATTAATCCTTCCCGATGGCCGCCACTGTTAAATGTCATGTGTTTAGTGCTTCTCTGTTTTATTATATGGTCCAATTACTCAATTTGATTGTGTTTCGTGCCATTTTAGAACTGATGACATTCCACTGGTAATTCCATTGTTTACATTAGCAAAATTGATCCCAAATGGCAGAAAATCCAAAGTGGCGGCCAATTTGAAGTATATCATTTGATTATCAAGAAATGAATGTTTTTCTTGATCTTGTTATGATTCCCTAAAGTTGTTATTGAACAATGTGCACTAAAGATAGAATTCACATCACCTTAAGAATACAACCAAATAAGACTTGAATCCAAAATGGCGGCAAAAATCCAAAATGGTGGCTAATTTGTCACTTAAGCTTATCCTTTGATCATCAAGAAATAAATGTTTTCTTAATCTTGATATAACTCCCTCAAAGAAGGAATTCACATCAACTTAAGAGGAACCAATTAAGATCTGTTGTTAAATTGCTTCTTTCCATTATAATTTGGCCAAGATGGCTGCCAAACCTCGAATGGCCACTACTTTTAGAAGTATCAACTACGTGCCTGTATGATTCCTCCGTGCTACTTGAATGTGTTTTTTTCATTAAAAATAACATACCCTATTTGATTTGGTATTGTTGGCTCTGTGGTTATACACAGCCTATAAAATGTACATCCAGTGGTGGGAGAATTTGATTCATTGCCCCAGCAATCGGTCCAAAAAATCACAAGGCACAGGACACATGTTACACAATGAAAAGCTTGATTTCCCCTCTAAGCCTAGTGATTTGTTTAAACTGATTGCAGGGGCAACGAATCCTATTACGTGGCACTTCTACGGCAAATTCAAATGATGGCCAAATTTCCACCACACAAAAGATGAGTTGACTCTGCAGAAGTACTTTGGTAGCCTTAATGTGTAGCAAAGGTCTTACTAAATACTTTCCATGAAAATTCCTTGCCGTTGGGAGACCACATAGACAGTTTGTAAGTGCTCTATGTGTGAAAACAGACCCCGTTGTAGAAGCAACCTCAATATCTGCTGACAACATCAAAGTCCTCACCATTGAGCTCGGCTTCGGCTCTGTCATAGTTATATCAGTCTACAAACCTCCATCATTAGATTTCAAGCACCCTCAATTCAATTTCGGGAATTCCACTAAACCTCATTTCTTAATTGGTGATTTCAATAGCCATAGTACCCAATGGGGCTACAATGAAGCTAATAAAGACGGACAAGCTGTTAAAGAATGGTTATACAGTCAACATCTACATCACCTTCACGACCCTAAACTGCTGCTATCATTTTATCCTGATCTATATAGCTATTGTTGGCAAAACATCTCTAACCTGTGTAGCAAGATTGGTCTGAATCCTGTTCCACTAACTCTAAGTCAATGCTGCAGTCAGTAAGACCAAACAAAGTGCCTTTTAAGCGGCACTTTAACTACAGAACGTGAAGAAGTTTGCTCAAAAACTCCATAACTATTACAAATTTGCCCAACTAGTGACTAAGACTGCCCAGAGATTCATACCAAGAGGCTGTAGGGCGGAATACAT
>JAMKCH010083137.1:0-17324 GCA_023653785.1 Ophioderma brevispina
GGTGCGAAATATGTCAAAATAGCTTTGAATGGTGGCCAGTTTTGAAAGAAAATGAATGCCATATTTGGTAGATTAACATTTAAGCGTGTAGCTTGATTGCAACCAGTGGATAAGTGACCCAAAAAACTTTGGTTTACCACAAAAATCACCACTCTATGCACATTGTGGCTGGCTAGATATGGTCTAACTAATTGAAATGGTGGCCATTTTGAAACAAATGCTCCATTTGTTTGAGTAGTATATTTTCAGGGTGGGTCACCTAGAAATTGTTAGGGAAGTCCCATGAAAACACATAATACCACACAACCTTTGACAGCATCATATGTCAGGTAAACCCATCTGCCCTGGGTATTAGATCACAAGATATGTGTTTGAAGGCTTATATCTCATATTGGACCAAAATTTGACCCTATTTGACCATATTTGACCTTTGACCCAAGCCACCAGCCCCACCTCCGGAACTTCATCGACCGTCTATTTGGGTGACACTCTAATGGTGCGAAGATGGACACCCATACTTGCTTAGAGCAAAAGATATTGTGTTACAAGGCTTATAACAATTATAACCCTATTTGGAACCAATTTGACCCTATAGACCCATATTTGACCTTTGACCTATGTCACAAGACCCACTTCTCAGCCAATCCTACTTGAGATACATCTATGCTGCAAAGTGGACACCCACACTTGCTTAGAATATCCAGAGATATTGCGTGGGATGACGACACACGCACGCACACCACAACATACGCAACCACACACGGACGCAGGGCATTTCTTTAGTCCCCCTTTGCCAACGAAGTTGGAGGGGGGGACCAAAAAACTAATTTTAAAATAATAACGTCGCCTAAATTAAACTTCTTAGTCTAAAGAATCCAAAGGAATGTACTTTGTCCGTGTACATTTTAAGAACTGTGTAGAAGGACCATTGAGTAGAAAAAAACCGTGTATAATGCTCAGTAGGCCTAACAATCCCCTCAGTATGGCTCCACGAGGATACTAGGAGGGATTTGTGAAGAATATCTTTAAAATATGTACAAAACTGTGCAAAGTTCAATTCAGAAAAGTATACTAAACAAAATTAGTTTGTACTTACCCCTTTTTTTTCAAAGCACTTTATAGTTGGGCAGCAAAGTAAACTTCTTGGATAGATTAAAATTCTTATTCCCCTATTTCACTCAATGGATATGACACAAAACTTTCCCAGCTCCACAAGCAGTGTGAATCGAGTATAGGTTGCTTGGATCTCTTTGGGAAAGCCATCTCAAACACTGACCCTAATAGGATGCTTGGATCATTTGAGCAGCATCTCGAACCAACTGACCTAACTAGGATGCTTGGATTCATTGGGAAAGCCATATCAAACAACGACCCTAACTAGGATTGCTTGGATTATTAGGACGCATTTCAAACCACTGACCCTAACTAGGATTGCCCTTAGATTCCATTTGGGAAGCTATCTCAAACCCACTGACCTAACTAGGACGCTTAGATTCATTTGGGAAGCCATCTCAAAACCACTGACCTAACTAGGATTGCTTGGATTCATTTAGAAGCCATCTCAAACCCCACTGACCTAACTAGGAGTGCTTAGATTTATTTAGGAAGCATCTCACACCCACTGAACTAACTAGGAGTGCTTAGATTCATTAGGAAAGCCATCTCCAACCCACTGACCTAACAGGATTGCTTCTTAGATTCATTTGGGAAGCCATCTCAAACCACTGACCTAACTAGGGTGCTTGGATTCATTTAGGAAGACATCTCAAACCCACTGACCTAACTAGGATTGCTTAGATCTTGCGGAAGCTATTTCAACCACTGACCTAACTGGATTGCTTAGATCATTTAGGAAGGGCCATCTCAAAACCAATGACTTAAACTAGGATTTGCTTGGAGTCCTTTGGGAAGCCCATCTCAAAACCATGGACCTAACTAGGATTGCTTGGATTCATTTAGGAAGCCATCCAAAACCACTGACCTAACTAGGATCTTGGATTCATTGGGAAGCTACTCAAACCCACTGACCTAACTAGGATGCTGGATTCATGTAGGAAGCCATCTCAAAACCCACTGACCTAACGAGGATTGCTTAGATTCATTTAGGAAGCCATCTCAAACCACTCTGACCTAACTAGGATTGCTTGGAGTTCATTTAGGAAGCCATCTCAAAACCACTGACCTAATAGGATGGCTGGATTCATTTAGGAGCCATCTCAAACCCACTGACCTAACTAGTTGCTGGGATTCATTTGGATGCATTTTTATGTTATTTAAACCATGGTCATAGAAAAAAACTCTGACATTTTCAAAACAATTTCAGAATTTGAAACTCTGACCAATTTAAAAATGGCAAAAGCCCTGAGAGTTGTGTTGTGAAATGCATGTAGGGTGTGAAGATATATCCTAAGGATTGGGATAGGAAAGCGTGGCATTTTAATCTTCAACCATATTGCCAAAACAAATTCTGTACTGCAATTTACTTTGTAATGATTCAAATTTCTGCCCAAAAAAGGCTACGCGATACAAAAATTATATTGTAAAATGTCACCTCATCTCTTTCTGAGCCATTCTTGCTAAACTTCTTCCAAATTACGAGATAGAATAAGTGACCTGTCTATAGCGATGCATGATCACCCTCATCCTGACCACGTATCACATCTAGAGAAGACTGAGTGGGATTCCATCTGTTTCTCAAAAGCTATGGGCAAAATACAAAAAGTAACATTTCATTTTAATTCCTCACAAAAGTTGGAAGTGACGTCCTTCACCACGGTAACTAATATTTTTTATATAAACACATATGGTTACATCTCATTTTAACCTCCTCACAAAGTTGAAATGTCATTTACCATGGTAACTAATATTTTTGAATATAAAACACATAAGTAACATATGATTGCGTTTTTATGATATATTCCAGATCCATTCATGTTGCAGAATATCACCCACATAATAAATACATTACACTTCTACGTTCTTATGGTTTTAATTGACTTCTATCATTTGGTAAATACTTGTGTTATTCCTAAATTGGTTTACAAATAGTGGGAAATTAAAGGGGGAGGGCCGATTTAAGTACAAAAAATTTTCATCTGGATAGAATGGCCTTCATCCCAAAACCCCATCTGTAAAGTTTGACCTGTATTTCAATCCCGTTTTTATGTGAGAGCTAAAAAGTGATTTTAGAGCCCATAGAGTACGGCGTAATTAATATTTGTCGACCAAAATGGGCCCCTTCTCGTCATACCTTCCAAACCAAAAATCCTTTAGCCCAAAGATTCACCAGGGTAAATGAGAAAAATCCTTTAGTAGCTTTCTTCCGATACCCAAATGTTGTTCCAACTCCGGTAAAGTCGGGGGGGGGTCTGGGGACGAGGTTATTTAGCGATCGGGCTATGGACCTTTAATCATCTAAAGCTGAATGCACTGCTCACATCTTAGCGATTTCAGCTGGGAAACCAATATAAAAGAGACCCCGGTTGTTAAATTTAGTGTTGGTATTTGAGGTATTGTTATACCAAACACAATATTGCTGAAATACTCTGGTTTTTTGCTCAAATTAAAATTTCACAAAGGTTTTGAAATCAGCCTGATGTTGATGGAAAAAAGTCTGATTGGGAAAGTTCATGAACCTTGAATACTGAATGCAATATACAATTTCAAAGGCTATTGAAAAGTAGAAAAAACACCAGCTACACAGGTTAAAAACGTCACACAAGTCAGCTGAAAAAGGCTCATATTGAAACGGTTGGCAGTTAATTTTCTCCAGCCAGGTTGCAGTTAGCTATGCTGCAGCTTATGTAATTGATTTCCAAATTGGAATAAAGTCAATCCTCAGCTGAGGTATACAAAGGTGCAAACACTACATTTGATGGACCTAAAGTTACATACCAGCAAAGATGGGGCCAGGTTGTGAGATGAGAATCCTCCAATGTCAAATTGACAGCATGAAGCGGCTGGGTATGCCTTCAGTTGTTGCGCATACCATCTTGCCTTTGCGGGTTGCTGCAAGAAGCAGACACCGTTGGGTACCTGCAAACATGCCTGCTTGGACTGAATCCATCGTTGTCCAGACATCTTAGACTGACATAGCGACGCTTGGAGGACAACATTTTCCCAATGTATTCCTGGGAGGAAGTGGTTATGCAAAGGTTAGAAGAAACATGCACTCATCACAACTGTAACTAAAAACACACTCTATATGTGGCCTTGTTTCAGAATAAAACTGACTTTCTCTGCAGATTTTAGGTAGTGGCAGCGAACATTGTTCAATGTAGAGGGATCCAATTGCTTCCAGTACCTGTACCTGGGAAAAGGTCAAAAAATTACAGCAAGTAAACTTACTCACCAAGTTGAGATTGCCGTTCTATTTTTACAGTTTATACTACGATGATCAACTAGTGCATGTTTGTGCTCAAAAAAGCCATCGGACACCCCTTATGCCACATTAAAAATTTCGGTGCGCGCCCAATGCCTAGTAGCGGTCCCCCGCTAGCATCGGTACGCCCATCATCATCGTCACTGGCATCATGAGTCTTTGCTCTTTTTGTACCTTCCCCAAGGCTACCACTTGCGGGGAAGGGCAGGATGAGGTTTACTAGTTGGATCATCGTACAGTTATATGATAAAATAGAACAATCTCACAACTTTGGTGGTATATCTATTTATCCATTTTATAAATTACGAAATGATCCAATAGTGAATATTGACTGCCACACTGAGCCTATGTTGGAGGGAAGTGGAGCCGGTAGTTCAGTTGTACGGGTTTCACGCCTTGTGAATTCTATGGAAGCTGAATGAAATAGTATTTGCCACAATTACATCCATATACAAGATAGTCATGATGCATTATAGCACCCTATGTAGAAGCAATACAATGGTATGTATACCGGCATTCCTCACTTATGAGCATAATGGTTAATGATGAGTAGCATCCTTCTCTACTCTGGCTGCTTGTGAAAGGATGGTTTTGGTAACCAATTTTTTTTAAAAACTTAGTAAGGACGTCTTCATACAAACATTCTGGAACGTTGTCTGCGTCCCCATCCTGCCTGCTTCCATAAATGCCAGTATGTTAACTTGCCTAGTGAACAACCCAAGTGTTTGAATAACTTCAAATGTCATAGCATGCAGGATTAATGGCGATGTTAATGCCCGTGACGAGGATTTCCACTTGAAAAGCGTCAGAGATGATGCGGAAAGGAAGGAAAGGATCCAGCGTGATATATTTGCTTGCTGCGTTTAAGGTAAGTGATGAAAACGTTGGTCAGAAAAAATTGAGGAATCCATAGATTTCTTAAGATGGAGAGAGGAGGTAAAATCTCGAAGTGCTCCGATTGGACACCGATCTTTATTCTCAGGATCACCAATAATGCTAGGAAGCTCTTGAAGAATTGTAGGCCGAGGGATAAATCAAGTGACTGTGTTTTTGGCAGTATTAAATCAAGAAATACTTTACCATTTCCGAAGAAAAGAAAGAGCCGATCCGTGGAAACATTGTTCTGCATCGAATCCGAGTACGTGCATTAAGTTGGCGACTGTACGACACTAAAAAGTTGATTGAAAACTGCGACAAAACCAATCCAGATCCAGAGTCCGGCGGTTGTTTTTTGTTATGTTTCTCAAACTAGACAAAAGATATCTTTATTTGTGTCTGTTCTCAAACATAAAAAGCGACCTCATTCATTTAATATTTTTGCCAGCTGGTGATGTACACGCTGATTCGAGCCAGATGGAGATGTACAAGCTAATCCGAGGTCCGATAGTCACTCCGCCAACAGAAGCGTATGTGGATCAAACTTAGATTCTTTCACCAGACGTCGAAGAGACGAAAGCTCCTAGAAGTAGATAAGTGGAGGTTGAGATCTTCTAGCATCTGTTGCCAAGGGAGGGCAGATTCTACTGAAAAATCCTTGCATTAGAAGGCGAGCTTGCGAAAGGTACACGTCAAATATAGGATTTTTCCTAGAAGCGTCACTCTATCGATTTCTATTTACCCGTGTTTGCCTTGCAGGAATCCATCTAGGATGATCCTCTAATAAAATGACCAGCCCCTTAAAATCCAAAACCTTACGTGACCCAAAAGGGGCATAAGCAGCATCATGCATGACCTTGATTGCTAAAACTTTGCCAGAACTTGCAATCATATTTGACCCAACTTAAATAAAGCAGACTCTACCCAAGCTTTATCGGCCGCCAGCCAACATTTTTCATGACGTTCCAGTATGGTGGGAGTTTGAAATAGTCATGCTGCACAAAACAGAATCAAACTAGGGCCTGTGTATCTAGAAAAAAAATCATCTGGTAATATAACTGTTGAAATGCCCACTTCCACAGTAGATTCGAGTAAGCTATCACTGCTGACTTTCCCTGGAAAAACTGTCTACGATATAGTTGATAACTCCAGGGAGAGGTTCCGCCTTCAGTGGTAATAAAATGATTCTGGACCAAGTGATGGGGCGGGATAATCATAGACACATGAGGATAACCTTGTTCCTCCTTGGTGGGTAACGTAGGCAACTACAGTGGAATAATCTGAACTAATTGTCACCGATTCCCAGATAACGGTTCTTTGAATCGCCTTAAAATGTAACATAGGCTGTTAGCAACTCTACAGTACATAATAAGAGGAGCTTCTGTATAATATTTACCACACTCAGAATTTGGGGGACCTCATGCATGCTTTATTTATTTATTATTTATTAGTTCGTCTTTTGCCTGGGGAAAACCCCTTCAGTGCTAACAGGGGTGCCCAGGGGTCAAACATAATACATCAAAACACCAAAAAAGATAACCACACACAAAGTAAAACAATATCTATATTAAATGTATTGCTATACAACAAATCAATGTAAAAACACAAAAGGCGAAGTTGGTGATATTTTTAAAAAAGCATTAAAAATTAAAAATAAATACTGATATTAATAATGTATTAAAACCAAAATTAGTAAAACCGAAAAAACAAAAACCCGACCAAAAACACACTCTCACACACTTCTCCCACACAATCTTCACTACTTCACTCACTAACTCACTCACCCACCCACCCACCCACCCACCCACCCACCACCCAACCCACCACCCACCACCACCACTCACTCACTCACATCACTAACTCCACTCACTCACCCACCCACCCACCCACCAAACCACCCACCCACCCACTCACTCACTCACTCACTCAACACAATCAACTCTCACCACACACTCACACACTTACACTCACTCCTCACACATTCCTTCTCTGTCACAAAACCCAAACGGAACACACATTCACACGAACATACACACCCTCACAAAACACCCCCCCCACCACTTTGTATGGCGCTAAGGAAAGAAAAATTGCAAAAAACCAAAAAAGAAAAATTAAAAAAATATTTAGACAAAAAATACTGTAACGCTTTTAACATTTGGTTGGAAGGGATTTTTGGCTGATAAATGGAAGTGCAGTGAATGACACAGCCCCTCTGGAAGTAACTTTACGCTTATCAGAATCCTATTTTTGCAATAACGGGGAACAAGGTTAACCTGAGTACTTGCCCTAGTCACAATGAGTATGGGTTCATAAACACGATAAACATATTACACAGGTTTGATGGGAGACTGTGTGTAAGGGATATTTGAGAGACCATGTGAACATTTAAGATGTAAAGAAAGACGATATGCAGCGTCAGCCACCCCAGTTTATTAAGCAGAATATCCGTGGGATACCTCCGGGGAAGGCCAAGAATGATTTTACCAGCTACATTTTGAAGTTTGTAAGCTGGTCAGATGGTCTTGCATGCCTTCCACCATACTACATTACAATAATCAAAGTGAGGTGACAATATGATTAAAAAGTAAATAAGGGTATGTTGAGGAAGGACATTACGAATGCGCCTGAGCAGCCCAATGTTTATTAATTTGGAAAAAACCAATTTGTCAATATTAGTTGCCAGGTAGAGAAGGGTCAAGCCATATGCCAAGGTATTTTAAAAACTGTGACATTTTCTATTGGATCATTTTTAATGTAAACTTTCAGGGCCCATTAGATGTGGCTAGTTTGCGTTTGGTAGCAAACAGCATTGTTTTAGTTTTTTTAACATTCAAAGTAAGAAAACTGTCTTCGAAGAATCTGTCGTAATCAGACTTGGTGTGGAAGTTCTGGAAATTACCTTCCACCATAAGGACCTACCGTTGCTAAAATCGAAATACTCCACAAACTTAGTATCAACTGTAATTGGTGTTATAGGTCCTGACAGTAGTCTTAGTAGGAACTCGAAGGTGTAGCGGAAAAGTTCCGAACACAATCTGCAGAAGGGTAGATTGGCTACCAAGTTGCCATCAATCCTAAGCAGCAGAAACATAGATGAGATGGAGATGAATTCTCATCATAATGAGCAGGATGCAATCTAAAAATTCTGCAATTCTCTCTTCAGTTGGAAAAAGCTTTGACTTTCTCAGATCTAAGATTGCTCCAAGAAAGTCCAGCTTCAGACTCGGGGAAGAGGTTAGAAATCTTTAAAGTCCGACTCCGAGATTTCGAAATATTATTTTTGGTAATAATGAAAAATAGTCAACTAGATAAAGATAGTAACCTAAATCACAAATCCGAATTTGAGATGAATCGGATTTTCGTTTTAATGCAGTAAACATTATGGTAGTATTAGTCCATAGGATACTGTGTATAAACAAAAATCGGATCGGAATTTATAACAAAGTTGTGATTTTCTATATGAAGGAATTCGATTTTAAGCTAGCAATTTCACACAGTGATTAGTGTATGGACAGCATTATGTTACATGCAAAAAACACGATTTTTTTGGAAATTGAGGCGCCCTCCTCAGGGGAAATCTCTGAGTAAGACTTAAGTTAGTCATGGAACCAGTTCCTTCACATCATTATAATCAATGTAACAACTTAGACTAGAACTTGTTTGGTGCTACAATCAATCAGTCGTCCAAAATAGACGAATATCTGGATACCCCTTCTTCTCAGTGTTATGCCGCTGTTTCTAATAATATTGTAAAGGTAAGGGGAGCAGTAGAAAGACCGAATGTCAGAACTCAAAACTGGTAAGACTGGTTGTCGAATTGAAGCAAAGCCATAGTTTATGATGAAAAACAGGAACAAAGGATGAAGACTTCCTAAGTCTAACATTGTGTCGAACCAGCCCTAATACAACTCCTAGATAACAAGCTGAATGAGTTCATTTTGAAAAAGTCTCGGACGAATAAATCTGTACAGGGAGTGTTAAGTTGAAGATTGGTAAGAGATCTCCTGTTTCCTTCGGATCAAGGAAGAGTAGATCCTTCCATAGATTTATAATTCGAAAAAGATTTCATTTTTCCTAAATAACTCCTTCCACTCATTCTAAGAATTCATAGCCTTTGAAGTATCTTTTGGCATAGGAGGAGAACAAAAAATCTGACTTTCAACGTCGGACGAGTGGTAAACTCTGAATGGTAAACCTTCTTGAGAAAGTCGGCAGAGCACGATGATCTGAGGATATCACCGATCTATGCCGGGAAGGCTTTAGACGCCCCCCACTGGGGTCATAGGTGGTAGGAATCAGTTGAACATTCCTCACTTACTCGCGCCACATTCAGATGCCTCTAAGACTGGGATAGAAGCGAATAACTTCTATACTGTCTGGGCCTTCTTATATAGTTGAATTTGATGGCCTAAATAGTCGTTCAATCGACTTCGAAAAGACCTCTGTTTTCCTCTGTGGGCAGGAATATAGTAAAAGGGAAGCCTTCTATGGTAGCATAATCCAAAAAAGGTTTAAGTCTTGAAGAATCCTTCGACTCCAAGTGGTTAATTCTTGATAGCTTGATCTACAGCTTGACATGATCCTCTTCTGAGAAGCTAAGCTAGATCACTTACCTCCAAGAGATCTTATCTCAGGCGAATTCCAAAAGAACCTTTTTGGCTGTAAGGTTCAACGCATCAACAGCATTCTGTTCTCGAGAGAGCAAACTTGGAAAAAGGCTCTGCAGGAAAATTGATGAAGATAAAAAAAGTCATAGAAAAAGAATATCTCACCTAGCTTCTTAAGACCAGATCCACAAGAGCCTCATCCCAACAAAATGCTCATAAGATGACTTTTATACAGGTAGGGCTACACTCGATGTACTAAAAGCATCACGGGCAATTCTGTACAAATGTCGAAGATTACGAGATCACAGTACATTCAATGAATCTACTTCATCTACTCCATATTATATTATACGTAGAAGAACCATCTTCAGCTCCAGCTGATGGGCATGGTCTCTGGTTGAATTTACCCCATGGGCTATTCCATATGATACTAGAAAAGAACCATTCTTAACCCCAGCTGATGGGCATTGACTCGGCTAACGTAAAGTCTTCTCATCAGACTTCTATCTAATCACAGCAAAGAGTGGGAACCAAAGGAACTTTGCTTTGAAGAACTCGAAATTCCCACATGTATGGGAAGACTCAGGAATCCATCTGAGAAGGGGGAGGTTCTTTTGAAAACTTTTCCAAAATAGACCTTCTGAATCATCACTAGTCTGTCAGATCAGCACAGAAATAAGAGGCTTCACCAACTGTTTCATGTAAGTTAGCAGATCTGAAGCAGAATAATGTAGAATTAAAGTATCTTGAAGAATAGTCGAATCACATTTCAAACTTCGATGAAACCAAAAAAGCTCGACGAGCCAGGAAACGGAACATTAGGAATATAGGTTACTTTCAGAAGAGCCGATGTCGGAATAGCCGCACCACCACAAACGACCTGGGAAATCTTTCACAGTTTGGTATCCTCTTATCAAATCAGAATCTTTACCCAAACTTCACCAGTGCGCTTAACACTGGTATATTCGACGAGAAAAGTGCAATGAGTGGAAGTAGGAGCATTAGCCACTAGTGGTTGAGTAGTCTCAGAAATATCAGCTTGAACTGCAATAGGAAGAGGAGCTGTACCTGAGGTAGGCTCATAGCTGTGATAAATGAATAAAACCACTTAGAGGAAAGGTTAATTTCTAAGATCTCGTCACTAATAACACTTTAAGTTTTCCGCTCACAATCCTGGGAGGCAGAGGCAGAAATCACTTTACCGGCAGTAGCTATGCTTTCATAACATACATTGAAAGAAATCATCATCATCTTACGTCTTGATTTCGAAAATCATAGACATCATTTCAACTTGAACTCTTATAAAAGAGTCACTAAAAAAGGCTAGGTAATTGTGCCAGAGAAACGTTCCCGTCGGAGTAGAAACGCCTTCTAATAAACATAGGATTGGATCTTTAGTATAAAGATATTGAAAAAGACATCACTATGCATTGATCCAGAAATATACTCTGATAATAGAACTTGGATCCCCGACTGTGAAGAACTATCCAAAGGAGCCTCTAAAACTTTCATCATAAATATGGCTAGGGGAATCTTGATGTCTTTTCCTTGCTTACTCGAATGAACCCCTCTAGGCGGAGTGGAGAAAGAGTTCTTAACGATAGAGCTATCTCTTTACGGAGAACGGCTAACCTACTTCACAGGAATATCTCTGCCGAAGACTTGCATGTGTGAGTCTAAACTAAAACCTCTGGAAGTCGAGCGGCGGTCTAGGAAGAAACAGAACACGAAATCTTCACCTTTCTGGTACGAGGTGAGTGAACGGGAGAGGAGGAACATTTCTAAAAGCACGCGATGGCTAGCGCTGACTAGACTGTAGGAAGACGGAGATGAACGGGTTTTAAAGATAATGTTGGTTGGTAGACAAGGGCCCGATGGTTGACTAGATAAAAGAACGGTTGGTTATACGGAGGAAGGGTAGAAGCGTTTACATCCGGAGAACACTGGTGACGCGGCCGACGGTACGCTCGACGGAAGAACGGTAGAAGCACTTTCAACAGAAAACACGGGGTAAAAGCACACGGTGCGATAGGTTAGGCAGACGGACAGGCTGATGTTTAAACAACTGTACTCCGGAAAAAAAGAGGCGGAGTAAGTATATTCTCTTCTTGAATAAAACCTCTGCCATCGACACTCTAAACTTCCTGGGAGCCGTGGAGGAAAAGCTTTGACTCGTGTTGGAAAGAATATCTATAACTCCACTATTCCCCGTAGAAAGACTATTTTCTTGTATAACTAACTCATGACCCGTAATTAATAACAGTAAACATTGGCGGTTGATTGCAGTAATAGAACCGATGTTAAACCACGGGACGTGAGCTACGGTCGTCAAACAGATCTAGAATAACTCATGACACTCATTAAATTCTTTCTTTACTGATAACATCATCACACAATGCTATAGAGACACCACGAAAAAGCCTCCGGTTCTTACGGTACCACCGGTACCGTTGTTCCAATACTCTATCAACATAAATAGGTTTAAAAATGGCCGATGGGCTCTATTGACTGCTAATCTCACACTTCCGGTTGCTTAATAAATCCAGACCTATAATCAAATGCATCACCAGGGATGCCCGTTGATAGCGGTTTATTATCTATTACTCTAAGGAGATATGTGACTCCCGAATGCTCACGTATTGAGAATCAACATCGGAAGAGGCCAAGGATCTCAAAGTTGAATACAATGATTCGCAGCTGGATAACTAGTGTAGATTAGCCGTGAAGCCGTCGGGTTGCTTACGGTACAACAAAGCCCATGGTGATAACTTTGATACTTGTAGAGAGCGCATCGTCGGAAACTACTCAACCGTTGCATAAATCTTCCAAGTCACTATGAGGAAGGAGTGGATAGAATAGGCCAGTCGAAAGGATTCAACACTTAATCCACTCTGATTCCCATCAATCATAGGCCCTTAATCTTCCATAAGAAGATAGTGGTGGCTGGGGCTAACTTTGGCCCTATAACGTTATGTAAGCCTCTGCCCCCACGGTAATATGTAGTATCGCTGGAGACTATAATCACAGGTAGATCTTGATTGGTCCTGGTATTGTTAGAAAATATTGGGTAGAGTCCTTCCGCTGGTCGCTGACCCGGAGGGAGATGCCGCTGGCCGGAGATGGACCTGTGTAGCCTTGGCCTTAACATCTTGTCTTTCTCTCCATATACACATCCAATTCGTCCAAATCTCTGGATTTCCCAATCTGACCATAGCTAGTGTATAGATATCGCAGTCCTTCTCTTGAACAATAACAGCACTTCACACTCAGTTTCAATGAGGGTTCCTTGGTCTTGTCTCGAAGGAACTCTTACACTCAAAACTCGCGGAGTGGCACGTAGAAGACATCCTTTCTGCAACATCAAAATAAACAACATCAGCGGATTGTTATATACAGTAATTAAAACCCGTGCCCCGAGAACCTGGATATCCAATGTAGAATAGGTAAAAAGGCCAATGATGACAGAACGCGAGAAAAACAGACGCAGGGCACCCCCCCCCCCCCGCAATCTGGAGAATAATTAGAGAATTCATCGGCACGAGCTGAAAATACACTGAGAAAAACGATGACATGGTTGCCCCGTGAGGCTATAACAAGGGCAAAATTAATTATAATTAATGCAAGGGAGCAGACACAGGGACATGTCCCCAACATTCCCTGGCGGTCAAATTGTGGACCTACAAAGGGGGGAGCTAAACATGGCCAAGGAATAAGCCCCACTTAATACCCGCCGTACGAGCGACACGAAAAACGGCCTGAGGCCGCGGGAAACCAGGGAAGGGATACATAAATATACTTATATCAACATTCCGAATTCTGATCTCCGAATTCTGAACTACCGATCCTCCGAATTCCAATCTTGAAAAAACTTCACAAACATCATCAGCCCCGTCATTCACCAAAGCTCCAATGAACAGTAGTTGTACAAACATCCTCCAGATGCGTTATATAACTTATGTCTCCAATAAGTAGGCGATAATGGGGAAAAAATAGTATAAATATCCCATAACAATTCAACATGGTGCCCCGAATTGAGACACAAAAAAGAGCAAAGGATCATGGATTGCCAGGGCGATAGTGATGGGCGTACGATGATAGCGTGCGGACCGTACTAGGATGGGCGCAACGAAATCTTTAAGTGGCAAAGGGGGTCTGAGGGCTTTTTTGAGCCAAAAAAATGCAATAGTTGGATCATTCATAATGTGTAAAATGGATAAAATAGAAGTGCTGATCCACTTGCAAATGGCCAGTCTGGAACATGACCTCAGGACAACCTTTTACCTTGGTCCATGACCGTTGACATCATCCACATAAGGATGGAGGAACCCGATTGTACCTTAACCCAAATTGGTTTCAATCAGACTTCAACTTTTTAGACTTGAAAAATGAAAAAACCAACCAAAACCAACCAAACTGGAACATACGGACATGTGTGCTATCGCAAAATCTCCTCTGCTTACAGCCAAGGAGATCCAAATGACCCAATTACATTGTGTTCTGGTGGTGGACAGGCTTGTCCCTCCCACTTCCAAAACAAAGTAGAGGGGCCTGATTTGCAATGCATGTGAGTGTATGTGCATATGGTGTACACATCCCTTTTGTTTAGTGGTATTGATCAACACGCGGTGTGGTCATTTTGTGACACATATGACCTGATGAATTTCAGCGACTTTAAGGAATCAAGTGCACATTCAGTAGAATTCTCCGGGTATGTGGGTCACAAACTGGCCACATCATGCTTGTCACATGTGGTGCCGTGAAAACCGACCCCCTCCCAACTTTGGTTAGGGAAGAGGTACAGGGAAAGATTTTGTATTGTGCCACCACCTATGAATCGGGCAGCTTCAACAGATTAAACTGCATGTGAAGGATGTGGTGGCAGAATACTGAATTCATTCCACGTTGAATTCACGTGAGGGCGAAATTCTGTTGTGTTATCGTGTAAACACAAGGTTAGGGCAAAATTCTTCCCCCTTTTCTGTATAAATGATCTGAATAGTAATTTCTGCAATGAACGGAATAAAAAAGATATGAATATTAATTAATTTAATATTTTTCTTATCATGTTCAATAACACTGTGGTCTCAAATATGATCCCAGCCAGCGATGGGTACAACTCTGGCTATTCACTGAATTCGCAAGGTCTGTTTGTGCATTGTTGCTCCAGCAGTGGCGACCAAAGAGATGTCATTGGTCTGTGGTGCTTTTCCACAACAACAGGTAGTGTGTCCGATCTGCTTCCAGGTCGCCTCACTTATGCAAGGAAACCTTAGATGGCCAATTCTGGTTCTCAATCGATTGGTCTGTATATAGGTATGTATATATAAATGTATATGCATGTATATGAATATAGAACCTGTTCTATTGTTTTCAATCCTAAAAGGGATTCTTTTGGAGTAATCTTTGAAAGCAAAGCAGGGGTTTAGTAGTTTTGAGGGAAAGGTTAAACAAAAAGGAGTGAAACACGGGAAATTCACAAAAGTGTGAGAGCCGATAACTTTACGAAAACAATGCTATCCAACTGTTTGCTGCTGCGGACGTTAACTGCACCGATGTAGCTCGAGGTTGCTCATGGCCTTTTCCGCCATTAGGGAGGTAGGTATGGCGCCGATCATGCTACGCCATGATGAATGAGCTACTCCAGTGGCGTAGCCAGGTGGGGGCAGAGGGGGGGGGACAAACTGCCCTCTCTGAAAACAAATTGAGGGCAAAATGGGAAAAAATTTGTAATAAATAATCCCAAAAAATTCAACATGGTGCCCCGACACGAGACACAAAAAGACAAAGGATCATGTGGATGTCAGTGGCGATAGTGATGGTCGTACCGATGCTAGCGTGAGCCGCTCTAGGACATGGGCCGCACCGAATTTTGAATGTGGCATAAGGGGATAAAGGTCTGCTGGCTTTTTTGAGCACAAAAATGCACTAGTTGGATCATTTCACTAATGTGTACAATGGATAAATAGAATTGCTGATCCCTTGGCAAGATGGCAGTATGGAACATGACTCAGACAACCTTTGACCTTGTCCAGCACCGTTGACGCATCCACATAATTATGGAGGAACCCTATTGTACCTTAAACCCAAATCTGGTTTCAATCAACTTCAACTTTGAAAGATTGAAAAATGAAAACCTAATAACCAAAACCTAACCAAACTGTAACTCACGGCCTGTGTGCTATCGCCAAAATCCTCCTTCTGCTCAAGCCAAGAGAATCAAATGGACCAAGTACCATTGGTTTCGTGGTGGGTGACAGCTTGTTCCCCTCCCACTGTCCAAAACAAAGTTAGAGGGGGCCTGATTTTGCATTCATGTGAGTGTATGTGCATATGTGTGTACACAATCCCCTTTTTTTATGGTATTGTCACACGGGTGTGGTCATTTTGTGACACATAATGACCCTGATGAATTCAGCAGACTTTAAAGAATAAAGTGCACATTATTCAGTAGAATTCCCCCCATCAGTCATGTGGGCACCAAATGGCCCAATCATGCTTGTCACACTGTGGTGCCGTGAACAACTGACGCCCCTCCCCCAACGTTGGTTAGGGAAGAGGTACGGGAACGAATTTTGTATTTGTCCACCACCCTATGAATTCGGCAGCTTCAACAGATTAAACTGCATTTGAAGGATGTGGTGGCAGAATACTGAAATTATCCATTCCACGTTGATTCACGTTAGGGCGAAATTCTGTTTTGTTATGCGTGTAAACACAAGGTTTATTAGCAAAATCTCTCCCCCTTTTCTGTCTAAAATATGAATAGTAATTTATGGAAATGAAGCGGAATAACAAAGAATATGAATATTAATTAAGTTAATATTTGTCTTATCATTCAAACACTGTGGTCTCTCAAATATAATCTAGCCAGAGATGGTACAACGTCTGGCTACTTCCTGAATTCGCAAGGTCCTTGTTGTGCATTGTTTCTCACATAGTGGGCAGACCAGAGATGTTCCATTGTCTGTGGGCTGCTCCACAACCACAGGTAGTGAGTGTTCCTGATTCTGCTTCCAGGTAGCCCCACTTCTTGCAAGGAAACCTTAGATTGGCCATTCTGGTTCTCAATCTATCTGTGTATGTATATATGTATATGTTATTATATAAATGTATAATGGCATTTATATTATATAGAACCTGTTTCTAATTGTTTCAATACTAAAAAGGGGATTTCTTTGGAGTAATCTTAAGTCAAAGAGGGGTTTAGTAGTTTTGAGGGAAAGGTTAAACAAAAGGAGTGAAACACGGGAAATTCTCACAACGTGTGAGGCCGATAACTTTTACGAAAACAATGCTATCCAACTGTTTGCTGCTGCGGACAGTAACTGCAGATGTAGCTCGAGGTGCTCATAGCCTTTTTCCCCTCTTAGGAGGTAAGGTATGGACGACTATCAATGCTACGCATGATGAATGAGCTACTACCAGTGGCTAGCCAGGTGGGGCAAGAGGGGGGGGGCAAC
>JAMKCH010083141.1:0-15645 GCA_023653785.1 Ophioderma brevispina
ACAAAGATCCTAAAGGTTAGCGTAGGCAGAAAGAAAACAGACACGGCTGAACACTTTTGGAAATTGGAAAGTCACATAAATATATAATAAGTATCTAATAAATGAATATATATTTTCACCGGCATAAATCCGAAATATACCTGTCCTAATATAACAGTGTATAATATGGATCGCCAATATCGGATCTGAACGATCCAAGAAAAAGACAGTTACAACGGTGAAGAATGGAGAGTAAGGAAAATTCACGGTAACGAAAATTTATTCTGCCCCGTGAAGCGTGAGGTGCCGAATTATCACCGAGACGACGGACATAACCATATGTAAAGGACTCTCCCGACCCCAAAACCTCAAAAATAGGAAACAAGTGGTAAGGGAGTATAGAAAGGAGCCTGCAAAGTCTATATGGGTTGAATAAACACCATATACCTTAAAAATACCCCGATTTAGATCAACACCTTAAGAGTACAGAAAAATACAACCTTACATGTATGGTAGAGTCCAAATATAGAGAAGGGTCATGGATATAACGTGGTGCATGATGGGTCATATGTCATCACGGGGAACCACACCCTTTTTGGGTTGGGTATTATTTGTGGTATCTTTGGTGAGGTTCTGCTCCCCAGAGAGGATGGAATTTGTATTGAGTCTACGTCAGAGTAAATATTAAGCCCTCAAGTACTTAAGAAATTTTAATATTTGTGAAAATGTGCCAAGTGCCTGCTTTAAGTGTAGTGAAATTTCTAACATGCATGTTCCTTCCATTCGTGTATACGTTCAAATGTGTACACGTCCAAGCACTATGAAGTCCAACAACACAGATGTACTATGACCTTGGTAAAATTGTTGTGATTTTATCTGTTCAATAATTTACAACACAGTGTGTGGATTTTTTAACTCACAGAAAGGCCCAGATATAGAAATGGAGGGTAAGTATGTCATTTCAATAAATTAAAAGGCACTATCAGTGATTTGCTAATCATAAAATCGAAAAAATCTCAAAAAATTGTAACAATACAAGTACCCTAACATACCCTCCAAATGATGATGCCCAGAAGCCACCTATAAGAACAAAATTGGATATTGTAGTCGTTACTGTCCGTACGACACTTACTACAACACATAATTGAATGTTGAGTCATAATCTTTGAAGACCTTCCGTATCTCCTTTTTCGGCCAAGTTTCAGTTTGAAAAGTTAACCTTAATTAGAATTATACAGGCCTATACTTCAATTTTAAGCTATTTCCCTGGCAAATTTTCCAAATATTTTGACTCTTTCAGGTAATCACTGATATTGTCTTTCTAAATTCATCGGAGAAGCAACCGCGGTTTCTCACACCACTAGTGTCACCTGCTTTCGCGATCTAACTACCTTTCGCTCTATGACAATAGAAACCTCTATAATGACCTTTAACCTTGGTTGTGACAAGAGAAAGCAATAGTAACTTCCCACATCATTGCGTCTTGGTAGTTTTGTACAGATTGTCTGTAAGCGTTAGGATGACACATTCTTAAAATGCAAGTTGTGATCCGTACTTTCAATTTAGCTAAGCTATGTTTTCTCACTAACTATTCCCATCAGTACCTGGAACAAAACCTCAATTGGACGCATGCATTTGTGGGAAGCTACTGAAATCTTCTCTTGTATGTTGACCCTTCAATCCTACCATGACAGAATAGCCTAGGAGCTAGCAGACATTTGTAACAATTTCAAGTACAAAAGGTTTGATGATTAATATGTAGGTATCCTGACAGGGGACCCCTTAAACGTCGATTCTTAAGTGCAAGCAATGGTGCCTTAAGGAGATGGGGCCAAGACAACTTTTGTACAGGTGGGGGGGTTTTTCAATTTATAATTGATCCAATCATGTGATGTATACCTGGTATTTGTCTAACCACAAGGATTCAGGAAATTATAGTTTGTACTATCTAGCAATGTAAAGTTAAGATTTATAGGCGAAAACAGCAAAATCAATAAAAAGAGGGTCAATTTCAGTTGTACAGGGTTCAATTTTAAGTTGCTCCAATTTGGATAAAAATGTGCAAACTTAATTGGTGGAGCTCATAGGAATCAAATAAGGAATAGTTATGAGTGTCTCACATGCTTGCTTAAGGAAAGTAGGGGACAAGGTCAAGCCCCATTGAATGCATGGACGTTGACCTTCTGTACCCCTACTTTCCTAAGCAAGCATTTGAGACAACTCAAACTAGTCCTTATTTTGTTCCTATGAGCCTCCACCAATATTGTGCACCATTTTTTATCCAAATTGGAGGGCAACTTAAAGATTTGACCCCTGTACACCTGAAATTGACCCTTTTTTATTGATTTTTGCTGGTTTAGCCTATAAATCTTAAACTTTACATTGTGATAGTACAAACTATACCTTTCCTGAATCCCTTGTGTAGACAAATACCATGGTATACATTTCACCTGATTTGGACAATTTATACAATTTGACCCCTGTACAACTGAAATGTACCCTTTTATTTATTTTTTGCTGTTTTCCTATAATTTAACTTTACATTGTAAGATTAGTACAACTATACTTCCTGAATCCTTGTGGTTAGACAAATACCATGGTATACCTTGCAACATGATTGGATCAATTTTAAATTTGGACCCTGTACAACTTGTCTTGGCCCGCCTCTCCTTAAGGCACCACTGCTGCCTAAGAATCGCGTTCAATGTCCCTGTCATTCTATCTACATATTTAATCACGCAAACCTTTTGTACTTGAGATGGGGTTACAAATGTCTGTTAGCTCCCCGGGTTCGAAAGTCTCTATGCATCTACAACCTGAGTTTCGTGCAATTGGAGGTATCATGCACAAGCCAATTTAAACAAGGGTTAACCAAAATGTCAACCCCACACACAATTTGGATTATGTGGCACCTTGTACTAGTTCAGGTGACACAAATGAATGCTACTTTCTAACTGAGAACAAATTTAACAATACACCGTGGTAGTTGTTTAGATCAACCTTGTGATTTAAATTCACCAGCTAGCTAACATACTTGTGCTCTGGTGACAAGACAATGGAAACCATGTGGCAATGCCAGTTTGGTTGACAAAATTAAGTGCCGCTCATGAACAAAATGCCAGAGTAGTGACCATTAGGCCGGGGGATTGGGGTCCAGGGACCTGCTCAATGTCTAACCAATGAGGCTTGCCTATCTGATGGGTTGTGTGTTTAAGGCAAGGAAATCTGGTGTTTCTTTGTAAAATACGAATAGACAATTAAAAATTATTAAAACTAATTTGAACCATTAATAATGCCAATGTTTCTTAAGCTATCTGTCAGTGCAGCGCCACACTTCTTAGTCTGGGGAACAGGGTGTGCGGGGTTAAGGAATTACTTTTTTGGGAAATTATGGGGCGGGGGGGGCAAAACATTAAAAAACGTTGGCCCAAAATCGCTGATACTCGCCCAATTTAGGCGATTTACAGAAGAAATTACTGTACAGTTGTCTATGGAAGATTGTGATAAGAACATTTGCTCATAAAAATCAAAAACGCAAGATAAGCTCAACTGGAATTTGGGATAAGCTTTTCTCAAGGAGGAAGGATTATGCTAGCGATAACATGAACATAAGAGGGGTTAGAATCACAAATGCCACCTTTAAGTTTGTATCCAAAAAAAATTAATTGTGATGCCAAAAATGGAGATGGAGGAAACCAAAATGTGTGAAATATAGGGTTACACCCAAGTAAGATCTGGCTGTGTAGAATTAGTTAATACATTTTGATCCTCCCCCCCCCCCCCAACCTCCCTTTCGCCTAGCTTGGTATCTATGCTTTCAATAGCAGACTGATAGTTAGAGTTTTCCCTGTGATAGATATGGAAACCATGTAGTGGCACCCAGGTACAGAAGTGGAAAAAGGTAAAATTAGGGATACAAGGAACGTTACACCTATTTTTACGAATTCTATGAGGTGCTGTAAAAGTTCTAAGGGCGATGCAGCGGGGATGCTTGAATTTAAAGGGACATTTCCCCTTCCCACCCACTTCTGGTTGTCTATGCTGCTCAGCCAAGGCCATACATGTGGAACTTTGGAAAGGTGGAACTCCACACCAAAAAAAGAAACAGGGGCCGTGTTAAACTTTTTGAACATCTCATCACCAGAAAAGTCAACTTATTTTTTTAAATCTTAAATTCCGGACCTTTTTATTTGAAAAAAAGTCAGCAGAAAAGTTGAACCTTTGTCCTTTTGGGGAATTTGAAGGAGTACAACTGTACTGTCTTACCTCCAATTATGGGAGAGTGTGTCAGCACCTGTGGTGTTCTGTATGTAAATAATGGGCTACCTTACTTTACCCACCTAAAAGTAATATGGCAACCCAATGCTTAACCAGCGCTACCTCCTCGCCATTGAAGGAGTCACAGCCATTGAACAGGCAAGCAAAATGTAGCACTTTGTAGTAACCCACTAGTACTTAAGTTTAGCAACACTGTAACATTTTGACATTCCCCCCCACCCAAAGGAACATTCTGCGCGCCTACACTGTTCAAATTGCAGATGAAAACTCACTGACCCAAACCTGTGAAATCCAATGGTACGCTTGAACAGGATTAATGTGCGTTTATGAGCAATTTTAGAGTCATTTATGTTGTTTATAGCACCCTTTACCCCTATGTAGTTTTTACTGTGTGAAGTCACGTATCGGGTCTTATGGCAACCGGTGGCTTTCCCACACGAGTGAGGAACTTGACAAGTGCCCCCTGCCCACATCCCCCCCCACCCGCCCCGCTGCCAGCATGAGGCCTGTAACATTTACGTTGGAATGTGGATGATTTTGATCTGGATTAATTAAACAAAAGAAATCAGTATTCATAAATGAGAACAGCTTTGTGCATGACTTCACATGGCAATACTATATGTGTAATAGGGTTTTTTTTATGCACATCCACCCAAAAGGGTTGATTTGTACAAAATCACAAGATCTTGTTAAGAGAATGGTGCTATTTCAAGTTCGAGGCTGATCATGTTACAGATATGCAGCGTGTACAATTTGCCCATTTTACTACCCTAACTCCCTCCCTGTTTTTAGCCTAGGTCTCAGGAGAGAAGGGAGGAGGGGAGGTATTAGTATTAAAAGCAATTTTTTGAAGGAGCGCCCCCAATTTCAAAATTTGACTAGGTTTTGCACAGTTATGTGGTAATAGTATTGGGGGAAAAAAAAACACTACACTAGCAACGAGAATGCTAAAAAATGAATATTTATCAAAAATAAGCATTTTTTGTTTTTTTTGTTTTTTTGGCTGGGGGGGGAGGGTGATGGGGGGGGCAGAAGGGGGGGGGGGGCGGAGGGGGGGAGGGGGGGGTGGGGGGTGGAGGCGGCGGGGGGGGGGGAGGGGGAGGGGGGGGGGGGGGGGGGGCGAGGCGGGGGGGGGCGGGGGAAGGGGGTGGGAGGGGGGGGGGGGGGGAGGGGGGGGGAGGGGGGGGGGGGGGGGCGGGGGGGGGGGGGGGGGGGGGCGGGAGGGGATGGGGGGGAGGGGAGGGGGGGGGTGGTGGGGGGGCGGGGGAAGGTGAGCGGGGGGAGGAGGGGGGGGGGGGGGGGGGGGGTGGCGGCGGGGGGGAGAGGGGCGGGGGGGAGCAGAGGGAGGGGAGGGGGGTGGAGTGGGGGGGGGAGGGGCGGGGGGGAGGGGGGTGAGGGGCGGGGGGCGGGGGGAGGCGGCGGTAAGGGGAGGGGGGGGGGGGGCGGGGGGGCGGTGGGGGGAGGGGGAGGGGGTAGGGGGGGGGGGGTGGGGGAGGGGTGGGGGGAGGGCGTCGAGGACGGGGGGGCGGAGGGGGCAGGGCACGGCTGAGGGGGTGGTGATCGAGCGGGTGGGGTCTCCCACGCGGGATTCGAGGCGGCGGGGATCGGGGGTGATGTAGAATGGCGGATGGTGTGGGGGAGTGGGGTCGTCTTGGGTGCGGCCGAGCCTGTGAGAGGGGAGGGGGTTTTTTTGGTTCCTGGTTGGTGTGTATTGTGGGTTGGGATGTGGTGTGTTTGTGTTTTTTTTATTAGGGTTTAAGGGTGTTTTTTTTTTTTAAAAAACATTGTTCTTCGTAGTTTCTTTTTTTTTTTTTGTGCTGTTTTTCTTGTTTTTTTTTTTTTTTCTATTTTTTTTTTTTTTTTTTTTGTTATATATTTTGGGTTTTGATTTTGTTCTTTTTTTTTTTTATTAGTTTTTTCTGTGTTTTTTTTTTGGGGGGAGTGGTAGGGGGTGGGGAGGATGGGGGTTGGGTATCAGGTTTGTAAGGAGGGGGGGGTGGGGTTGGATTGTATATTTTGTGAGGCGGTCTGTGTTGCGTGCGGGGGGTGTGTTTTTTGGGTTGTGTTTGTTGTTTGGTGTTCTTTGGGTTTTTGTTTGTTGGGTTTTTGGATTTATTTTGTTTCTTTTTGTTCTGTTTTTTTTTTTTTGTTTTTTTGATTGTTTTTTTTTTTCTTTTTGTGTGCTGTTTGTTTTGTTTTGTAATTTTGTTTTGGGGGGGAGGGGTTTGGGGGGGGGGGGGGGGCGGGGGGGCGGAGGGGGGGGGGGGGGGGCGAGGGGGCGGGGGGGGGGCGGGGGGGGGGGGGGGGGGGGAGGGGGGGGCGGGGGGGGGGGAGGGGGGGGGGCGGGGGGGGGCGGGGGGGGGGGGGGTCGTGGGCGAGGGGAGGTGGGCGGGGGGGGGAGGGGGGGGGAGGGGGGGGGGGGGGGGGGAGGGGGGGGGGGGGGTGGGTTGGTGGGGGGGTTGGGGGGGGGCGTGGTGGGTTGGTTGGAGGGGTTGGTGGGTTTGGTTTGTGGGTTTGTTGTGGTTTTTTTTTGGTCTTTTGGTGGTTGGGTTTGGTTTGTTGTTGTGGTGTGGGGGTTGGGTGGGGTATTTTTTTTTTTGTCTTTTTTTGTGTTTTGTTTGTTGGTTTTTTTTTTTTTTTTTTTGTAACTAGAATTGGGATCCCAGACTGACTCCCTAACGGCATGGTTGGAAATAGTTGGAAATGCTAAGTTTATGTCCGTCATGATGAAATAGTGCCCCTCAAAAAAATTGACCTCGAACTTGACTTGCCTGAACCAATAAAACAAAACAAATAAATGGATGAGCGTAGAACGCACATGGTGTATTCCGGTTTTTCATATTAGAAGGCCATTTCCAGCAGCCGTATGTATTTGTATTATATCGGAGATCTCCGATTATTAATTTCTAATTACAAAATTCTTCGCTTGCGACACATAGAATTTTCAAGCTATAACCATTAAGGTATAGTTTACTAGCCATGTTACCAATGCCAAACGTTTAAACATCTCAAAATTATTGAAAAAGTGGGGGGGTGCTCGTCAAAAAAATGTGCTATTTTGCTTTAATACACCATACCACATCACTATAGTGTCATTTTAGTGAGCACAAAGATACTTTATTTCAATTCACTTCATTATCATATACAGTTAGGCGTATGAACAGTCGATGTGCTTATGTTTCCCGTTAACCCGCCCCGCATATACTTCTGCCGAGGTTGAGTTGAGATGCTGAATCCAGTAAAAAGTTCATTATTTTTATTTTAAAGAAAATATCAAGGTTGCTTCTTGTGATCACAGCTTGTGAATGTGATTATAAATTTTTACCTCCAAACAAAGAGTTGCAAAATCAATTGTTAAATGTAGGTAGACGGGGTGGTTTGACACAATCTTGTAGCTAGTAAGAAGCATGCTGAAGGTTGGTTTAATTTAAAATGGCCGTTTCTTCAAAATACGAATAATTGGATGAAAAATGAAATAGTTGCCTCATCATGATTTGCAAAAAAATGTTACGGAAACATAATACATTGACTTTCATGCCTTAGGGAAGAAAGGGGGAAGCCCAGGTTTGAAAGCAAAAGAAAAACCAGAGTACCTGAAAAAAATGAGGCCGAGCGACGTTACGGATTGGAAACTAATGTACATGAAAAATCACAGGCCAGATCGAGGGTCGAACCTGGGACCAAGTGGTGCGAAGCGCCAAGCGAAGACCCACTGCCGCTAACTGACCCCCAGGAGAGAAGGGCGAAATAAACGGATGAGAACACAAGGAAAGTATGAGGTTCAGTGCAGATTAGATCAAACAGGGGAACCCTAGGGCACCGGGCCCAAGAAACAGGGATAGTGAAGCTACAAGTTGTATCGCTGACCCTAGCCAGATTTTTCTGTGCTATATGCATGTCGGTTGAAGATGCAATCCTTTCATGAGGAATTTCCGTGTGAAAACTGAAAAAAGCCCTCAGACAATTGCATCACTAATTGCCGCCTCAGTGCCTTTCGTGAACCTGCGTTTCTGAAACTTACCAGCGCCCTTTGCATGTAAACTCTCTCAGGGATCCTCTCGCTTTGGAAGTGCGGCAATTTAATCTTCAAATGTAAAATCCTGGATAAGGATAGGCCCAGAGGCCTGCGTCAAGCTGGCGGTTGTTGTCAGACGGGGCATGTGGACTGTGTCATACGCTCCGTGCGACCCTGTATTGAAATTTAAAGAAAACACGGTAAAGTTACAAAAAAAAATTAATTAAAAATGCAATTCAAAGTCGTCATTTTGGGGCAGTCTCCCGGGCAAGTCGTTGTCTTAACCCTCGTCACCGAGCCATTTTTGCTTGTAAACGTAAAACGCCGAGGGAGGGGGGGTGGTTACCACCCCACCTGTGATTTTTCGGTAACTGAACAACCGATTCATATACATTTGGTACCAAAGGAGAGCTTAGAGTTTCTTTTCATTGTACCCAAAATAAGTATAACATCCCCATTATGACGTCACATGACGTCATGTTGAGGAAAGTCGAAAATTACTGATATATATAGGGTGGAAATTGATTATTTCGCCATTTTAGCGACACCGTATTATAGCTTAAAATGCTGTCATTATATTAAAGATAGTCATTTCCCATCAAGTAAGTAGAGCCAAAAACCGAATGAAAATCTGATTTTTCTAACCTTTTTGGCGGAAACATGAATTTTTCAATGTGTGGGTGTGTCTATGGAAATGGCAGTTTTGCTGACATGCGACTTTATGACGCCATTGTGACGTCTAATGTAGATGTTGGTACTCATTTTGTATCAATGGAAAGAGGGAGGACCATAGCATCTATGCGTACCAAAAATCAAGTGTCATGGGATGTTCCTGTGTTGTGTTAGCATGTGGGTACTTCTCTTACGCACGGGGGGGGTGGTTACCACTCACCCCATCCAACACTTTGGATCACCCAGGAGCGGAAATGACAATGCAATTACTTAACATTAATTTGGCACGAAAAAGGGGTTTTAGAAAAGCCGGGGGAAAAAAACCTGAAGGGGGGTGGTAACACCCCCCCCCCCTTGGTAGACGAGGGTTCAATGTTTTGCTACAATGGTCTTTTGGTTTAGACCAAATACAGATCACTAAACATGATTAGTCCCATGAATAGACCTTCTTTTATTTTTAATATACTCTGATAGTGTGATGAAGCAGCGTGAGAAATTCATCATGGATGGACCATGCCAAGTCTTCAACAGGGAACTTTCTCACCCAATTAAATCACTTTCAATGTATAGAACGAAAAAAAATGTCCACTAGGGAGGAAACCCTCGGTTTAACCTGGAGTCTCTAAGTTGACTCCCTCTAGAATGACCACCAATACTGATTTTTTAAATCCCGTTATTTGGGTGAGAACAACATTGGCCACCCCTCACATCAAGCACTTCTTCCATCTTTGTACAAGTGTATAACATTTAACTTATTAAAGGGGGTTGGCCCAATTAAGGATATGAAGTTTTCATCTGATAGATTGGCCTCTACCCCAATCTGTAAAGTTTTCGCGCGATATTTCAATCCATTTTGCTGTGAGAGCCAAAAGCGTGATTTGGAAGCCCCATAGAGTACTGTGTAAAATTAATAATGGTCGACCAAAATGGGGCACCATTTTCAGCCATAACTTCCAAACCCAAATATCCTTTTGCCTAGATTTCACAGGGTGGTAAATGAGAAAATGTAGCTTTCTTTGATACAAAATGTTGACCACTCGGGAAACTGGGGGCTTCTGGGATGAGGACTATTTAGAGATCGAGGGCCTGGAACTTTAACAGGTGACCAACAAGAGATTCGTCTCCATTTTTCTGTGACATGTCGTGATTCATAAAATAGAGTCAATAGATTCCCTACCTTTATTTGGCTACAGAAATAACTCTTAAAGTGAAAACAAAAGGTGATTTGTTATATATGCCTGTATTTTATAGAAACATAGAAACGTTTCAGCTTAATCCTTTCGATGGGGATATTTTTGATAGGCAAGCTTTTGACCAGTTGCAAAAATCAGAATGTTAAATTTTTTTTTAGCAAACATCTGGTTATTTGAAATATCTCATTGACACCTTTAACATACTGGTTCAAATTATACTGCATTATGCATATACAGTGTCATCATGGGTATGGAAAAAGGCGTATTCATGTTGTATTTTTGCCTTGTAGTCAAGCAGTCCATCATATTTTACATAAAAATGCACTGATGTGATTAAACTGTTAATTTTTTCACCATTGAGGCACAGTATGAAAAAAAGATATTCATCTACCCTTATTAAACAAATATTTTCTACTGTATTCATGCAATGGTAAACTATATATTCTATCAAATTTGAATTGCATCCATTATAATCCCTTAAAATATAAAGCTCGTAAATATAAGCTTTAAAATTTACACATTAAAAAAAAGAATGTATTTTTTTACTTTTGCACGCACGGTCAGTTCATTATTTGCATACTTCATTATGCATGCTGGTAGCCATAGCAAAATATAATGGTATTACATAGATTGAGAGTAGTATCAATGTTATATCTTGTTTAAATATCTTAAGTCAATGCAAATAGTGCAAAATTCTCCTGGGCAAGAGTTTTATTGTTGTTGTGGTCAAGATTTTTTTTGAAAAAGAACCTGTTATAATGCATGCCCAAAATTTCAGGCATAAGACCCATTCCATTTACAGGTGCATTTTTTACATGCATGTTACTCGCCTGAGGATCTCTGGCAGAAAAATGCATTGCACTTAAGTACTAGGCCAGGTTCAGATGTAAATCTCCACGGGAAAAGTCAGGGAGGGGGATGAAGTTATGCAGTGGCATAACCAGCTTTTTTTTGGGGGGGGGGGGGCAAACATTATTAAAGTTTGTTAGTCCATTATAGGCCTATGTTTTTTTGGTGCCATTGGCAGAAAATCACTTTCCACAGGGGGGAGGGGGCAGATTCCCAACAAGGGCAGCCCCCCCCATCCCCCAGCAGGGCATGTTGCTCTTATGACACATTGGTTGTGGCAGAAAGAAAAAACATGAGGTCAAGTAATGAGTTTTAGAGGGTCAATGTGAGTCTTGCGGACAAGGGTTCTGTGACTGAGGATAGATGATCTATAGATGGATTGAGCGAGGCAAGAATAAAATTATATTGAATAGGCTATTGAAATTAATAAGTCTGATATTTTCATAGAGGACCCCCACCCATTCATGATCCAAACTTGAAAGATGCAAATCTCAATTTTAGACCAAGATGTTACAAAACCTTCCAGTTCCCAAGGTTACTTCATACTTCACATTCGTAAACAATCTGCCCCTAATCAGTGTGGGGGATGGATCTGTTGAGAGAGGTCATGAAGCAATAAGAATATGAAGGAAACAAATGGTATATACCAGAGTGTGGGTATATAAGACCACACTGTTGTAATGAGTCCACAAATTTTGATTTGCGTAAGTGTCTGACTGGAAATGCCCTTGAAGTTTATATGACCTATAATACCAGCGAACAAGGCAAGCTACAAGTTGGAATCGTGCCTGATGTGTTACCAAACGCAGAGCAAATTTTATGCTGTACATAAAAACCCAGGTGAATCTGTAGCTCTATCGGCCTCTTTCCAATGAATGAATTTGGACCACTAACCATTTTTGCTATTACAATTTAATGATACAAGATGATTTTCGTGTTATGAATCACCAATGTGTAGCGATTGTTTTAGATGTGAAAGTATTTCATAAAGTATCATAAAGTATTAAAGCTTCAAAGCATTCAAGCAGTATTTCCTGGCATATTGGTATTATTCTAACAGATGTATCATCAACATGTAACAGGACATTGGCGCTAACACACGTTTTCCACAATTCTGAACTAATCATAAAATAGTTAATTAAACCGAACTAAAAAAAAATTCCACCAAATAGCACATTTTATGAAGTATTCTGGTGGCAACTTACCAAAGAAAATTATCAAATATGTTAATAAACTTGTAGTGTGGACACCAAATATCACACCTGTGGTGTCCCAGTTACCACACTTCTAAGTAATAGCAGCATCATGTGCAGATCATGCAATCGTAACAAAACTAAAGGATTCAAGAAAAATCATATTTAATTTTAAATAAATGCACTTTAATTTCATAATGCAACAAAATAGATGCATTCTAAAATCAAACGATTCTGCTATTTCTTTTCTAAGTAATAGCAGCATCATGTGCATATGCCATCGTAACCAACTAAGGGATTCCAAGATAATATTTTAATTTAAATAATGCACTTTAAATTCAACAATGCAACAAAATACATGCGTACCAAAATCAAATGTCACTTACATACCACAATACAGCTTTCAATTATTACAATTCACATTAAAGGGGCATTTTTTGATCTACAGCCTCACCCCCTACTCCCCACACCGCCTACTCCCCACACCGCCTACTCCCCACACCCCCTCTCCCACACACACACACCCCCTCACAATTTGTGAAATCGGAACACGCACCTTTAAGGGGAACAATTTATTCATTTATTTAAAAAAACACTCATCAAAAAATTAGGACTTAATTTCTCCTGGATTATAGCTACCTCGAAAAGAAATTCTAAGTAATTTTCAATTTCTTCCAGAGAACGCTGACATAACCAATCTTTACCTCACAATTACAATATGAGCAAACACACACAAGGTTTGTAGGCCCTACGTGCATACCTACACCATTCATTACAGTTTACACGAGATATGCTTATGCTTGCCCTGAACACCACCAAATTTTTATTTACATGGGAAGTTAGCGTGTGAGGTCAGCGATTTGTTATCTCTACTATCAGGAAACAGACATTATCCTGTGAGTATTCGCTACCCCGGAGGCTCACTTGTTCTTTGCTGAAACAATTTTTACGTGATTATTGCAGTATTATTATTTTCCCCGAGAATTTCTCAAAATCTGGCATGTTACAAAATTATGCAATTCTTTCAAGTCAAACCTCTCATGGCAATACATTAGCAACCCAGGAGGCTTATCATTCATGGCCAAAACATTAAACATTTAATGGCATGTACATTTGATAGTATTAGTTTCAGATTTCACGTTTACTTGACGTGTACGTGACAAGTTCAACACATTCCTGAAGTTTTCCCAGAAAAAAAGGGAAAATTTATTCAAATTTACTTTGAGCAAGCAATTAAATGTTTCAAATAGGTGTGTGCTGCTAATTAATATGGATAATCAGTTATTTAAAAACACCTGCCACTTTAAAATCAGAATTTAATGTGCCTCTTTCACACTAAGTGTCGCAAGTAAGATAAGTGGACCATTTAATGGCGTGATGTCCACACAGTTGTTTGACCGAGTTGCAACTTCTCTTATTTTTTTAAACTATTTAAAGCTGCGGTGACAATTTTTACAACTGAATTAAGTAAGGATGTGCAAGACATACAGCAAGTAAATTTGCTTCACCCCTGGCAAGATGGCAGTCTGGAACATGACCTCAAATGACTTTTGACCTTGGTCTACGACCTTTGACATCATCCACTTATGAAGTAACCCCTACTGCATCTTGACCCCAAGTCTGGTTAAATTGGACGACATGAAAAACAAAAACCTAACCAAACTGGAAAACACACACACACACATGGACATGCACGCTCTTGCAAAATCCCCCTACTGCTTTTCAAGCCAGGGGGATAAAAATCGGAAAATCCATGCAGGGAATCTTGTCCTATAGGTATAACAAGGCAATGGTTTTCATATGTTAGAGCGCCCTCTACTGCCCAATCACTAATGAGATCTGTGTTAACTACATTGTAAAGGGGGAAAATTCCAGTTTGTCAGAATTTTTTTCTATTATTATTTTTGGGATATTTTCTTATGAACATAAAGATAGAGTCTCTTGGAAGCTGTCCCTAAATCCAGAACATAACATACAGTTGCTACAGGTCCCATAGCGCTTTGAATTAGTATTTTTATGGATTTAATAACACAGAAAGAAACCAATCACTTGTAGAGCTGCACATGGTTAAAATGTTATATTTATGAGTCCATTCTGAAGTGATACCCTGTTGAAATCGTAAGTGCCCCCCCCCCACATCCAAATAATTTTTTTTCCCAACAGATTTTTTTCCTAATAATGTCCGAGCAAGTATGCTCTCAACAATATCTGAAACCAGAATCATTAATTCATTTAGTCCTCACATGACCACAAGGCCAATTTTATGATGAAATTCAATGAAACTTAATGCAAGTGTTCAAGGAACAGCTAATATATTTTTTGGTTTAGATTCAGAATTACAAGCTAAATTTGTAACTTCGTCTAGGCAACAATCACCAACAGACCGCAAACAAAATTGAGTAAAATACATGAGCTTCTATAACAATATTGGGTAAATAAATATTTGGGGAATTGCCTACATATAACCCCTAGAACAATTTAGTCTATCTTTAGTAATTTCATTTAAAATCTTAGTTGGTGCACTAAAAAGTAGGGAACAACAATGCTTCACGATTCTTGCATGGATTGTGTGTCATTCCCTGCTGATAAAACTAAGGCATTTATGACTTTTAGTCAACGAGTGCTAAATGAGCAGTAACCCATCAATTGGATGGTTAGGGAATGTGTTGTTGTGGGGTTCCATAGGTAATGTAGGGTCATTAAGGTCAATTGACAATAGCCACAGGTCTTGGCCGGTGGTTCTTTTTGAGCAAGTTTGTTGGCTATTAACTTAACTTGGAAGAATGTTTAGATATTGGGGTCAGGTCAAGTAGGGTCATTGGGGTCAAAAAGGGCATAGGGGCAATATAAGAGGTCATTCTGTTCATACCATAAGAGTTCTGGACGGTGGTTTCTTTAATAGTATTTACTAGGCGATCCTCGGATTGGCTATCACCTGTGTTTTGCGATCACTGGCTTGATGACCCTCGGGTTTTGCGCGTTCCTTTGACCTTGAATGACCCATGATGACCTTGCCATGAGCTTAAAATTTTCAATCATCAACAACTTGCGAACCCGCCCACCAAGTTTCGGCCCTGAATACACCAAAGTTTACCCCCTTGGAGTCCTTTGACTGTGAATGACCCCTGAGACCTTTGATCCACTAACCAATACAGTGGACTCGGCGTCATTGGAAGGTCAAGGGGCAACCACCCACAACAGTTGCAGGAAGGTGCAATTCTCGGGCTCAGAGAACATATGCAGTCAGACAGAAAGGAACAGTGACAGACAACAGCCACCGGTAAAAATATATAGATGTGCAAAGGTTTGAAACGTGGGGGCAAAGGTCATTAGGTCATTAGAGGTCAAACTCTACTACCTATATGAGTCCTACAAGTTCCTTTGAGCACGTTTGGTGGTCACTGTAAATTAATTGCCAGAAATTGTATATATAGTGTGGAGCCCGCCGCTGCGGGTGGGTATTCGC
>JAMKCH010083142.1:0-49202 GCA_023653785.1 Ophioderma brevispina
ACATGAATTGGAAAGAATAAAATGGTCATGTAAGTTTGTCGGACCATAAACAAAAAAGAAGAGGCTAAATTTAAACTGTAATCTTTAAATAAGCACTGAATAAACTTGTTTTCATTCGTGCAGAACGTGTGTCGCCATAGATACAGTGATAAAGATGATTGTGTAGACGAAATAAATGCAAGTACTATTATCATGAGAGTAAATTCGTCATATTCTCATTCAATATAGATATAATAAAACAATTTCTATCAACAATTACCGCTTTCTCATTCACAATGGTAATAAGATTTACTTAAATGTGTAATAAGTGTGACCGTCCTGGATATGCGTAATTCCATTTGGACAACATTAAACAATAATATAAAAGTAGGTTAACGAGACGGACAAATTGATATATGTAGAGAAATGAAAACAGCATTAAAAGATTAAGGATTATAGTGATTACTTATGGTACCCCTACCGAAGTCCGAATTTACCCAAGTCCGAAAAGATTATCCTATTGATTAGGCTATCATTTGACGATTTGTTTAGGTGCTTGTAAAACGTACGTGCCAGTTTAATATTAAGTGATTTTACTTTAGACAAATAGATAAGGCTTTTTGATACACTAAAGAAATTGACAAATCAATAAAAATGTGGGTATTTTTCAGTAACAATTAAAAAAATACACATTTGGAACGTTTAGAAGTTTAAAATGCCATGGGAAAGTTTTATTAAGTGGATAAAGATAACAGAAGGATTTTAAACAAAAAAAAAAGCATTCTTATGACGGTTTGGATCGGCTATTCATTTGAGGCTATCCAAATTTAAACCAAATAACCTATTATATAAATATTAATATGATTGCTTAAGGTGTATTTCTTGATCTGAAACCTTTTTTGTTTTGTTTTCAAAATTGATTCTGATTGTGTCTTATAATGTAATGAGCTCAGTACACCTTCGTATCACATACCCCAAACCACTTTGTTATACATCCGAAAATCCCACCTTACAAATTTCGTCCAGAAAATATCAAAATACTTCTAGGTAAATCAGAGGGGTCTCAAAGACGATCGGCACACGCACCTTTAATTTGCAATTATAAATAAACAAAATGACATCCATAATAAAAATATGACCTGACAACAACGCGGTATGAGTCTAAATCATATCGCTCATATTTAAATTACGTTTTAAAGATTCTGGTTGCCGAAAGTGCATTCCGATCTGATATCAGATTATTGTTGATGTAATTGTTTTTCTGATTTTATTTTGGTTATAAGAGATTAATTTGAAAAAAAAAAACATACTTCGAAATTAGCTAAGTGGGCTAACCAATCATAAGATTTTAAAATTAAGTGTACATTAACATCTTACACATTTACAACTTTGATGTTCAGAATATGTTAATGAACATAACATGCTGGAATAATTTCGTAATTATACACTGTATAATCTTCAATACAAAATTGCATTATCCACGTGAATGTATATTTTATCAGATGGAGTAATATGTTAACTTTTTTTAAATAAACGTTTTACATTCATAGTGACCAGAAATCATGCAAAGACGTTTTCAAGAGGATCTCGCTCTTTGTACACGATCGGCTTTACATTTGACATTTAAAATAATAAAGGAAAGTTCTCCCGCTTAAACTACTCGGACTTAATTCTAGTAGTCACAATAGAAATTATGATGGTAATTTAATTTCAATGCTGACATTTTGACGGCGTCTGTTGATCAATTACTTCAAATAAGAGCGCAAGAACACCTTGTCGGTTTTACCGATAATCTTAAGTCTTATTTTAATTCATGTGTTTGGTAGCAATCAACAAAATACATTTAATAGTTAAATATCATCAATATTATCGTGTTTTTTAAGCGCCATATAAACTTTTTCGCTTCCGCGCCGCCTCTCCAAATCCACATAAATATCATCAGCATACGGTCCCTCTACAGCTGGCTTTCTGACAGCACCTGTTGGCTTACGCGTAAGTAATTTGACAAATAATATTAAAACAATAATAAAAGAAAATAACAAAGCTATGAAACCAGTCACAGATGTTGCAACAATCCAAGACCATAATTTAGAAGATCCAGAGACGTTTTCAAATGGATCTCTCTTTTTACACTAGGTGCTTTACATTTGACATTTAAAATGATAAAGGCAAGTTCTCCCGCCTAGTAACAACCTGTACTTAATTCTAGTAGTCACAATAGAATTTATGAAGGGGAAGTTAATTTCGATGCTGACATTCTGACGACGTCTGTTGATCATTTACATCAACAGGAGCTAAAGAACACCTTGTCGGTCATACCAAAAATCTTATTTCTTATTTTGGTTCATATGTATGGTATCAACATAATAATTAAATATCATCAATATTATCGTGTTTTTCAAGCGCCATATAAACTTTTTCGCCTCCCCGCCGCCTCTCCAAATCTACATAAATATCATCAGCATACGGTCCCTCTACAGCTGGCTTTCTGACAGCACTTGTTGGCTTACGTGTAAGTAATTTTACAAACAATATTAAAACAATAATAAAAAATAACAAAGCTATGAAACCAGTCACAGATGTTGCGATAATCCAGTACCATAATTTAGAAGATCCAGAAGTACAGACATGTCCACATCGTTTACGGATTGGTCTCATAATTTCATCTTCTACATCTATTTTCTTGTTAGTTCTATCTGTTATCTGACCGTAATTTGTTGTGATATGGTTATTTATATTTGACGCAGGTAGAGAAGAAGTATCTCCCGGAACTGCACTGACTGCCAGAGGTCCAATGTGACATATTTGCTCTTCATCGATGAAAGCTGGACTCTTCATACTACAGAGAAACACTGCTCCGTTGTCTTCCAAAGTTGGTTTGAAAGACAGATGGCTACGAATTTCGTTGTTTGAGACGGATTCAGTAGCATCAATTGTTTCAGAGTCTCCGGCGCGTCTCCATTTAAGAGAAACAAGAGGGTGACCAGAAATTTGGGTACTACAATTAACAGTTACTTTCTGACCTGCCGTTAATGTCACAGGGGCAGTAGGAACACAGTTCAAAGAATTCTCGGGTGGAAAATAAGTGACTTTGACTTCCACAACATCAGCTGCTACGTCTGCAGTGTCTCCGGCCGTTCTAATGACTTTACAAGAATAGTTCCCAGTATCATCTGCGATAACCTCAATGATTGACAGGAAGTACACTACAGAGGAATCTGGCAACTGACGGACTGCAATGAATATCCGGTCTTGGTCATCTTTCACCAACTTATTCCAAGAAAGTCGTTCTTGTACATTGTTGATAGTCCTGGATATAAAGACATCATCCTGGAGATTCAAGTTCCATATCTGACAATGCAGCGACAGCATCCCATTTTCAACAGGTTGTACAGGAACTGTCAGTCGTAGCCGCGTCTGCGTATCTTCAGTTTCCGAATTCTTCACCAATATAAAGCACAGTAAGCTTGCCAATAATGTCAACTCGAATGATAAAGACATTGTAAAAAAATAAAATGTTCAACAGCTCTGTAAAACGTTTCAAACTTTACTAGCTTTATATTGTGCTCTGAGTAAAAGATAGAAGCGGTGGTGTAGCCACAAATGTCAGGTCCCCTTTGCTGAAAGCCAACATCTGCATTAACGGAATATGTCGGCCAATGATGAAACTAAGACGGGTTTCCCCTCTTGTTGACTACATTTACCTAGAGAATTAATCTCACTAGTGCTGACCAGAACGTGTCATATGCTCATTTTCCTTTGATCAAATACGTGCTTTTGACGAGACATCGCTAATAAAACTGGGTTTCATCCACTACATGCTTGATTAAGTTGACAGTCTTCAAATGAAAACAGGATTGGCCAAGATCAGCGTTGCTATGACGACACCCATTGCCCAGAAAATGAAAAATGAATAAAAAACCCGAACAGGTATGAAATTGACAATTAGACAAGATATTCGATCGATAACGTTCGTGCTAGCCGACGGGTTTTTTGGCGGCTTAAAGAAGTCAATAAACCGAGAGAACGGTTGTGCGAATGTGTTATCTGCAGAGATTGCATAGGTATCAGCCGGATTTATGTATTTGAGTGGTTTTAAGATTAAGTCCATTAGTTATCGTCGTAAATGAAAATTGTTACAGCCAGTTCTTGTATTGAAGCGGCTTCAAACAGCAATACTAATATGATTTTTACTAAGGAACTGACCATAAACCAAGAGGGCTAAGTTAAATTTGCATTCGGAAAGTGTGTGTTTTATTTAATAAACCATATCTAGTAATGACTTTATTATATTATTTTCGAATGGTCCTTGGTGAATGCCCCACAAAGCGTGTAATGTTAAAGTAATAAAACTGATGTAGTAGGCATATTATTTGGCTGTTAAGAGACACCGGAAAATATATTGTTATTTTGTTTATTACTTTCTAGGAACATTTGAATACTGTTAACAATTATTTCCCTCTTTCTCTTTATTTTGTTTTAAAATGAAGCAGAAATTAGCACAATAATAATAATAATATTTACGCGGTCCATGATTAAGAGGAAATATGGGGTTGGAGGGGCTAAAAATGAACATTTAAAATTTAAAATGACGAGAAAATTACCTTTCTTTTGCTTTTTGTTTGACAACAATGTCGCCTCGCGACTTGAAATTTCTCATGTTATTTCTTATATATTTTATTGTTTCCTCAAGCTGCGATATTTAATTTTATCCCCTTTCAAAATTTATATCTCAAAAAGTAATTAAGCTGTTGACCTCTAATTTCCACAATTATTAATGAAAATTCAAGTGCTTGTTTTGTAATTGATAATAATTTTAGAATAGCATTTCTAAGATATAATAAAAAAAAAATAAAAAAAAAACCAGTGTTTCTAGACAAAATTGCCGATATCTCAAAAGTAAATTTTAACGATACGTCTTCGATGCGCGCAGGATTTAAAAAAAAAAACTCCGATTAATCGTAGAATGATTTTTACGTGTTCTATTTCTCTTTTAATTTATCCTCTTATTGATTTTACCATGACATGTTTTATTAAACCAAAACCCTCGGAAAAACACTAAGACACGATGGTTGATTATTTTCGTTCATTTTGGTCGAGGCTAATATAGAGTAGTCACAAAATGGTAAACCTTGAATGACATTCCATTAATAATTGAAATGTTGTATCAATTTTGGTACACTCAAAAGACGAGGAGGAGGGAAGAAGAGAGAGAGCGAGACAAATGCATAATCCGCGAGTACATTGTTTAATCATTTAGTATATCTTATTGCTTATGTGTCACTTCAACGTATTCTATCAGCTGTATTTCAATGTTCTGATGTATCACATGCACTTTTTTAAATCAAATATGCACTCTGATCATGCTAAAACTATAAGATATATAGTTTTCCCCTTAAAATGTAAGTGGTTGGTTTAATATGTGACGCAAATTTGGGTATCACTCAACATACATTGGTTAGAGAAGAATGAAGACTAGACACCACATTAAAAAAAATAGATGATCCAAATAATTGCCATAAAGTGCTGCCCAGTGTCCCTGACATTTGACCCCACTTTTGAACCGATGTACTGGCGAATATAGTAATACTTTATTACTGTACAAGGTGATGTCCTTAATACTCTAGAAGTCCTTAAATTAATGTTGCCACCACCACCACCACCACCACCACCACCACCACCCTACTACTACTACTACTACTACTACTACTACTACTACTCACTTTTGCACGTGTGTGTAAAACAAAAACAATGCATTTTTCAAACTCTCATGACACCATTGGTGTATCAAACTTTGAATTATACACTCTTTTTTATAAACAGTACATTGATACATCAGATATAATTTATTTATTGCTCAGATTTTATTCAGTATATTTACATTTTTGTACAAATTCCCAAACGAACGATTATAAAAGGTTGGCGTTAAGCGGTACATCTACGTAGTTAATCCTCTATTAGAAGTTTTCTCTCTCATGAGACGGTGAAATAAAGGAGAAGAAGAAAAATAGGATGCCATGTCCTCCCACACCATTTCAATTATCTCCCCATCATGCTTCGTAAGACTGAGACTGTTAGAAATCCTCGTAAATGTACACCTTCGTTTGCCATTTTATAGATTTGTTATATTTCTTCACTACCAAATGAACATGTTTGTTTTTTCTTTTGTTTTTGTTTAATCCAGAAAATGTACTGGATAACCCTACAAACAAACACTCCAGTTCAAATTGGAACCCACGATTATTTGTAACCTTGAAGGTGAGAATATCAAAATGCATTTGTAGTGAATAATATTTTGGTAATAGTTATGTCTTCAAATAGAGGAATATTAATTGCTTATAAAAGTATAAAACATTAAATATGAAAATGTAAATTGATCTCGCATTCCTATTATGCACTTCTGAGAAATTACGAATTTTAGTAAGTGTGTGTGTGTACATAACTTACGTTGTCGCTTGATAAGTGCTACCACATTAGGAAATACTCCAATATTTGGAAGGGTTACTTACACAAGATAAGTGTACAGTTCATAAAACATTATTTCGATATAATCATGTTACACCTTTGCGGAAACTATTAAAACTTCAGACATGCCAGACGTTCCATTAGTGTTTTTCAAAGTTTGTTTAGCGTTTAACTGATAATAACAACGGTTAAAAGATACCTCTTTATCTCAGGGATTACATTATTCTTTTAAGAGGGTATGACAAATAAAATTACTTCAGAAAGAAAACAATGAAAAAGAGTCAAAAAGATATATTAATAATAATAAAAAGAAAAGGAGGAAGAAGGAGGAGGAGGAGAAGGAGAAAGGCAAAGAAGACGAGAGAAACAAAAGAAACCATGAAAGGTAGAAAGGAAAATTACAATAACTATATATGCACTAATTACGGTTAATCTCTATTTGATTTTCAACTTATTTGCTTCAAAAGTTAAAGGTGGCTGACACGGTTGACAATCTTGTCATCTTCTTAAATCCACCAAAAAGTAGATTTTGGTATCAGTAGAAAGTTCATATTTCCCCATTACTCCCGTAAAATTTAAGGCGCAAACTGTATTATGTTGATGTTATGAACAAAAACGTCTGCAAATTTGCATATGTGGTCGACTGCATGAACACACATTGGTCTACGCCAATCTAATCCACATGATACTTCTACTATTCAAATGGCTGGATCAATTTAACTGAAAATTTCTAATGAGATGTTTTGGTGATATGCTTTCACGTGAGGGCCGTAAAGATTTGGAGTAGGTTTATCATCTCATTTCCTGGGACCTTTAATACTAGAGTTATATATTATCTTTGTTAATTTATCACACATAATGAGGTTTATAGATGCCAGCATAACGAATTTTATAATGTCCTTCGTACTGACCAATACTCCTATTCTGCGGCGTCTCAAGTGTCATATATACCCTATTCGAAGACCGTATGCCATCAATATCTGCATAGATCTCATCAACATTGTGACGCAGTGGGACTGTTTCGGGTTTAGGCGTCGAAACAATACGGTAGTATTTGGCAAGTAAAGTAACAACGAACACGAAGAATACCATCCCCAAAATGACAGCAACTACAGTTGTTATTATGAAGTAGAAGTGTGGTCTTGAGTATTTTGAGCAGATGTCTTGGCAGATGTTATTTGAAATATGATTCGATGAATTTGAAAATGATGACGAATTGTGATTAAGAATTGTTGAGTTTGGGAGAGATGAATTATTGGCAATAACATATATTGGTCCGATATGACAAGTCTGAACCCGGTTGTAAAACGCACTGCTTGAGACGCGACAGACATACACTGCCCCGTCATCCATTTCCGAAATTTTAACATTGAGCACAGAAAAAATACGCCAGCCTCTTTCAATGAAATTCGCCAGATTAGTTAAATCCACACCGGATTTGCTCCACGACATAGACACAGCCGGTGACGCCTTTTCTGAGCTACAGTTAAACATTATATCGCATCCTGAGTGCAAAATGAGTGGTTCCCCCGGAAAGCATATTGGATAGGTATCGGACGGGAAATACTGCACCGATATCCGGACAGAATTCCATACGACTACTTTAGGTCGTTCTGACACCAACTTCATGATTTTACACGAGTACTTCCCTTCATCTTCTTTTTCCACGTCCATAAGCGTCAAAAAATGCACTATCGATCCGTCGCTTTTTTGCCTCTCGGCAAGAAAAATACGTTCTTCATCAGTTGAGAGGATAACTTTATTCCAAGCCAGAATTTCGCTGTGAGTGGACATTTGACGGGTAATAATGACCTTTTGCCCATCTTCAAGATCCCACACCTGGCATAAAACTGTCAGTATACCACCTTCAGCGACAGGATTCACCAAAGAAGTGGCTCTGATCTTAGTATCAGCCATAACTGTCTTGTCAATCGTTAATATAGTGGAAAGAAGGACGCACAACCAAATATTATTAGTAAAATCTGCACTAGTCTTGATCAGTAGAATGCATTACGTATAGTGGTGAAACCACTTTCATTTAAGTCGTAGGTAGAACAGCGCGCAAACCTCTTCTTTTCGACAATTCCGTTTCCCGATTCAACACAGCTGATAAACAACCTGGTGGAGGTGTTTCACTATTCGGTTCGTGGTTTGGGGCAAGAAGTCATATCGAAACAGCCAAATTGGATCTTGACAGCTATTCCTGGTATAATCTTGCTAGTGATTAGTATAAATGGGATTAGGGTGATCATATCGGTAGCTTCACTTAAAAGTTGTTTGCGTTCGGCAGTCATATGATAGGCCTTGCAGAATCGAGCCAAATATGACCTTTTGAAAAGGAATGTATTCCGTTTTTTTACGAACATCATTTTATAGTCTCGAATGGTACATTTCCTATTCACGCACTTATATATTGGTGATTTTTAAATTGAAAAGATAAATCAAGATAATGAATGTAATTTGCTTATTTTATTTTCATGGTCACAAACATTCCATTCGACATATAAGTGATCTAAACTAATATTAAAACACGGTAAACTTAGAATGCCCTTATATATAAGAAAAATGCTACCAAAAACATTTTGGAACACTTGCAAAAAAATAAATGACATGACAGAATAAATGCCATGATCACCAAACAGGGGACAAAACCCACGAATTATCTTAAGTAACTGAGCTTAAAATTGCCATACAGATATCATTTGCAGGATTGTGTTGTGTAACAATTTAATGCACTAATTATTTTTAAATATGCTCGATCTTTAAAAAAAAAAACAGGGATTTTTTTTTTTTTTTTTAAAAGTGTTTTTTAAAATAGGCTTTTGTTTGAAATCCTTATTTCAATAAGGTAAATATAATTGTCGAAATGGTACATTCAGATTTGAAACGGCGCCTTCGATTTTACTAGCACGCGCTCTAACCAACTGAGATAACAAGCCTCCGAAGTTGCCAGTATAATTGGCCAACTGTCCAACAAGGCCTGCTCAATGGAAACTCTGCCTGCTGGCTCATTGATTTCGAAAGTGATTAAAAGAGGCCGCTGTGCCAGGTAATATAGCATTTTGTGATCATGCTGTAGATTACCCATTTCAAAATCAAACAAAGCTCATCACTCTCTCAAAGACTGCCTTTCTACAGGTAGAAAATGATACCTTCAACGGCAACACTTGGATAAAAATAAGGCTAGTCTACTGTATTGGTGACATGAGTGTGGCCTTGATAAATGACTATAAAATTGATCAGTAAGCTCGAATCAGACTTGGTATACAAACACCACCCTAGACCGGATTCGATCATATCTCGTAGTACTAGAGTAAGGTGAACGGACTATGTTCAAAGCATTCATATTGCTAGGTCTTACGTAGGCACACATAATGATACTTATCAAGTAGTGACATTATCAAGAATCAATAATGTAAGTAGTTGCATCAAAATTCAACGTCGATTGACCGGCATTGATGCGGTTGAATGTTTAATGTTAGAGCAATATAAACCGTTTTTAACCAGAAAGAGCAGAACCGGCGAGCAACCCCAAGTGGTTGAGTTTGAAGTCACCCCTTAACTTTCATTTTTCTATTAATCATTATAATTAATTTAATCATTCATTATATGCCCCTCATGTGTATTAGGGGGAATTTGGCTTTTGTTATCACTCCTTACGGCGTTAGGGCGAATTATGCCTTCCCCTTAACAACGCCTGCCCTTTGTATGCGGTTTATTTCCGTTTTTAGATAACATTAAGAATAGAATATTAACTTATGCAAATGAAGTGGAAATTCCACTAGAATAAAACAGGATTATGAATATATTTAAATAACTACAAGAGCTCATTATAACTAATGAATATTTAAACCTTCCATAACGATCATGTTAGAGTTATTATTATTATTATAGTATTATTATTATTACTTATATTATTATTAACTTACATGACTCATGCAGATTAGGCGAAACTTATATTCCCATTTATTAGTATTATTTTCAGTGTAAATCCCGATTTTGCTTTCTAGTACACAAGGTGTAAAACTACTTTGTGAAGAATGCAGACCATACAATCATCACATGTGTTCTGACCAAATAAACCCCATATTACCAGAGTAGTTGTAAAAATGGTAAAATTTTCGAGTGCAGAAATTAATGTACGAGTATGACATGATGTTTAATAATTCCGCATCGGTTCCTCTAAGAGGAGGAATTGAAAGCCAGCCTTGGTAATACGGAGCAATACGCCAAGGACGTCCTGGGTTATTGTACTCAATGGTGTCTTTAGTGAAAAAAAAAATGACAAAAAGAACTAATTCTTCCCGAAAGAAAAGTTAATTATGATTTATGAATTAGAATAGATTCACACGGAGTGCTTTTGTTGGAAAATTATTGATCATCTTCGAACATGAATGTGCTCTGAGACTTTGTTCATGCATTGATGGGACGAGTAAAAAACTATTATGAGTATTAAAAAGTGCAATACAGGATGGTTATATATTGGAATGGCGCAGTGCATAGCAGAAAGGATCATTTAATTAACAACAATTATTGTCAAGTATTCATTTACCATTCCCTCAGGAGGTTGGGATTGTTTTAAGAAGTTAAATGACACTATTCAAGCAAGCAAGTACGAATATTGTAACGAGATTAGTTCACATATCAAGTGACCTAAAAAATATCAAAGTTACACCAAAAACATCCCAGCACATAAAAGGATTACACTAAAATTCAGCTGCTTTATTGAAATATAAGCCAATCAAAATAATCTTTCGTGTTCCACTTTCAATTTTTTTGTAGAAAACACATAATACAAGGTAAGAATCAAGGTAAATTAAGGTTAAAAAATTAAAGAGGATGTGATAGAGAAAGGGGGACAGTTACAAGTATCTTTTGGCAGACGGTTAAAATGGAAAAACAAACACCAGGGAAGAGATCCTATTTAGATATAAAGATGGCTGGAGCTGCTTTGGTAGAATCGTGACATCCTTGTGACAAAACTACCAATGTCACTAAGAACTCGTATGTTCATTCAGGAGATCCTGGCCATTATACTATGGTGCGGAAAACCTGATCACAACAAAAGAGTTGAGCAGAAAACTAGTTTACCACTTCAAAGAGCCACTACACTGTGTTACTATGGAACTTGTTTTGCTGACATCAGAACTTTCTTCATTCTGGTTCTTCTCCTAAGGGAGCTGCCTCCCCCATCCTCCACTTTGGGATCCCCCTGGATCTTTATACCAAAGTGGGTGTTTTTTATGACAAGAGCGTAAAAATATCAATAATTAATTTTTTTGGTACCAGCCAAAGGGGGTGTGGGGGTTATCAGGTAAGGGCGGGGAAAAAAACTGAAGTGGTGGACCCCTTCGGTAGACGAGGGTTAAGGGAAATGTGACCTGGCTTTGTCTAACTCTCTATTCAATTCCACGATATTTATGTTTTATTTTAAGAAATGGCGTCAGTTGAAAACTGTACGAATGTATTCCTTTTCACTCCTACAGATCATCGCATTTAATTACATTTAAATCATTTAGAAAAACGGTGAAATTGGCACCATATTTTGATTCATAATAATGCCACAGTTCCTTTTCGTCTACTATTCAATGAAATATGAAAAGTGATTGAAAGATTCTATTTAGACAATTAACCCTTTTTTCATAATCGATTGCTAATAAATCAGCGTCAGTCTTATGGCCGCTCCTGACCGTCAAACCAAGTCACTCTCACGTAATAGATCATAAAATAAATTTAGGTATACTCGTGTGATAACATCCCCCTTTATTACAATATAATTTCGTCGATTCTGCTATGGCTTATCGTTTAACGCTTAGGCGCATCGTTCATGAGAGGATACCGCCTCAATTCTCACTCCGGTGAAAAAAGGACCAAGGCAGAAGTAAAAAAACGTAACCCCGTAACACATGAGCGGGCAACAAAGTACCTACAATTGACTCGGGAGTTAATACTGAGGTTTTCTTTATGCGATTAATAATAGTCCAGTCCGGCAGGCCCAGACATCATCCCATAGGATAAAAGTAAGTATGAGAAAAAGGTTACAAGTTTTTGAAAAATACTTGGCAGATTATATAAAAATATCAATATACACCCCTACCTAAATAGAGGAGTAAAAGAAGGGGACAGAACACAGAGAAAAAAGCGCGGTTGTTTAAAAAAATAAAAACGATTTAAAGTTTAAACAAGTTGATTACCGGGTGAATGAGAAACGTTGTTCCATTCACCCTTAACCAAAGGTTCAAACTTTTAAACAACACGTTTTTGCAGTGAATGGGAAACACTTAAAGGTCTTAGACTTAAATAGCCATTACGGGGCAGAAAATGTTTTTGAGCAACACAAAATTAAAATATAAAGCCTAAGAAACAATTTTTTTTCGTTCTGTTTATTTATTTTATTTTTGTTGACATTTTGGAAGGAAAAACAGAAAAAAAGAATGATATTCTAAGAGATATATATAGTATATATGATTAGCATTTAGAGAGTAATAATATATATAATATATATATATATTATATATATATATAGATATATATTATATATATTTTTAAAAAATTGTAAGTTGCAAGAAAATGTTACGTGCAAGAAATGCCCCATGCAAAACGTCGGCAAAACTACTACGCTTCTTAACACTAGATTCACCAATACCAAGTCGGACATCATCCATAAAAGAAAAAACTGCAATCGTCGATCATTTTATTACCGAGTCACTCAGGATCAGATATCTCTCTCATGGGGAATCGAAACCATCCATAAACGCACAGAACATATCATCAGGAACGCGAATCCTTTTGATAGCGAAAACGACTTACCCTTAAACCAAATTGTATCATGTCACACCATAGCCTATAGTATTATCCGTTCCGCTAACCATTGCAATCCATCGCTTCCATTCTTTACCGCTTAATTTTTTTTAAACACTGAGCGCCCTCTTATCGCACCATCTCTTGTTGTCTTTTGTTGTCACGCGCATCAACCGCTGGTCGGGTGGGGTGTTTTGGACGGGACATGCGACGCTCGTTCCCTTGGTTGAGGTATCATTTGAAAGATTACCACCGACCTTTACATCACGCATCTGGGCCATCTGCGTCCTTTTTGTAACCACTTTGGTGATGGTCATTTCAATTCCATAACTCCTATGTTTGGGCCATATCATGAACTCACATAAATACTCAAACCCATTATCAATATTATAATACGACTAAAATTAATAGGCCTAGGCCTATGATTGTATATGCAATCTCCTAAATACCAAAGATGTGTAATTATTATCACTCTTTCTTCAGTCACACTTGTATTATCATGCCTACCTACCATTATCATAATAATGGTTGTGATGATTATATTGTATTATTATGATAGTTCTTGCCATGATTGTTGGTGATCATACGTACTATTATTATTATTATTATTGTATTCTCTTTCGCTTTATTCTATCTTGTACAGCCACTGTTGAAGCCCGGAGGGCGATATAGCTATGACACAATAAGACCCTGATACTACTACTACTGCAACGTGCCGTCCTATTCAATTTCTTACATTTATATAAGTGACAGTTCCATGTCTTCACGAATGGGGCAACAGTGTGTAGTAAGTAGAACCACCCAATCTCTTGCTGTTATATATATATATCTATAGATATATACCAACACTCATATATATATATATATATAGATATATATCTATATATCTCTCTATATATATATATATATATTATACTATATATCTATTCCTCTATCTCTCTCTCTCTACTATACTCTATATCTCTAATCTATATTAGATCTCTATCTATATATACTATATTATATAAAGATCTATATATATATATATATATATACTTCACCTGATCTTTGCCACCACCAAGACAAGCCAATCGGGAGAAAATAAGAAGATGAAATGGCTTTTTGACTCCGCATTTTGATCTGGGAGCTCTTGCCCCTAATAATACCAATTAAAACTTGACTTCGATTACTATTTAAAACAAAATCGATCAAAAGGCATGACTTTTAAGTCATAGAAGTGAAATATTACATAATCTGTGATACCTATAAGGGGCAATATTACATTCAACCCCCAGAATGTGACGAATATGTGCCCCAAAGTGGAGATGTTAGCTTATGAATTGAGATTCGCTGATTGGCCAATGTATCAGTTTCATTTTTATTTCCTCACGGTGCGGGAACGAATCAGCGTCACCCTGGGGGTCACAATACTGGTAACTCAAGGGGGTATACTATTTTAATGAAGCACACCGAAACACTTAGCGGGGGAAGTTCTCGGCGTTAATTAGTATGCCACAGCCGTATCGTTCAACAAGAGCCTCACACGTTTACTAGTTCAAGTAGTGGCAGTCCACGCATGATTTGCGAATGGCAAGGATTTTATCAAGACAACGACCCTAGCTAATGTTGAAATGTCCTTATGAACAGTTGTATGACCATTAAAATCTACGAAACAGCGAGCGAAGGTAATCAAAAGAAAAAAAAAGTATCTGCTAGTAATCAATTAAAATACTAACCAAATTGACTAAATATAATTATAACCTTAACAAACCAATTAGGATGAAACAAAAGAAACTAATTCTCTAAAACGACGTCCGCAGGTGTTTCCAAAAAGTTTTTTTTGTGTGAGGATCTGTTACAAGGAAAGCCCAGTGCCCTACCCAGCGATATAACAATGTACCTTTCTTGTTTCATGGAAAGGTCAGCCCACCAACAAACGAAGCAAACAGTGTTATTTGAAGCGGATAGACAATGTGAAATATTCGAGCAGTAATTGCGTTCATCATGTAACTAAAGGTCGGGGTTTCAACCTACTTGTGGACCTTGAACCAAGGAGGGTCATGACTACCAGAACTTAGCCCAGTTGCTATCAAGATCCGGACTGAGCCTCACATTTAGCGACGTAAAGATATTCAAAGATAGTCGTATTGTTTTTCATAATTACGTTCGATCTCTGGGAACCGAGTAAATGTTAGTTCAGTTGGGATTGTGACCGTTAACCTATTGGATCCAATGTTCAAGTGATTCTTAAGAAGCTCTACATTTCTCACGTTCCACGTTTTTGTCTCATCTTATGCTTACTTACTGAGGCTAGAGTTATTCAAAAATATTCAAAACCAACACGTAAGTGAGCAAATGAGATTCCGAATCGAAGGCCATGTAAGGTTCATTCAGATAATAAATGCCATTGCTAAAAACGAAGGACGTCCGATTCACTTGCAGGTATGAAAGGGTTTAATTTCTTAAGAACAATCTCGAAACTCAATAGCGCCAATTACCAGAATGCATTTTAGAATCATTCAACAGGTGTATCTTGTTTAGAAGACCTTTGCCAAAAACCCACAACTTGGTAATTAAATCCGACATGGCTACTTAATTAGATACTGCAGGTCAGAAATTCTTTGTAACAAAGCATAGCTGAAGAGCTCTTAAGAATTCAGATTTACATTGTCTCTTTTTTTTTTATCAAAATAGGAAATATAGATGAGTAATGGAGGTTTATGAAAATACATAATGCTATGACCTTTTCCAAATGTCAACGGTAACTTTGATGTATAATGAAACGTCTTGGTTCTAAATGAATGCTAATAATTAGAAGTATATTGAAGTGAATGCAGAATATGCGTATTTATCTTTGATATCTTTAGTATATTAGAAAGATCATTTTGTGTTCGGAGTCAGCGCCACGATTCTGACAACGATGGCAACTAACGTATTAATTACGAAAGTTAAATAGCATTGAAAACAAAATATAATAAGCATTATCCGAAGTAACAAATCTGTGCGGTTGTTGTAATGTGCCGACTAGATAACTGAATGATGAATTTTCATCTTTGGTTAATTGTCCCAAAGAAAATTAATATTATCAAATACAAAAATCTGTTAATGCTTATTGCTGTAGTTAATGCTGTTGTCGTCACCCTTCTGGTCATGGTGGTTGATGATACTAATCATAACGATGAAGATAAACATGATAATGATATTATATTTCATATTCAGCAATGTGTCACTACCAGTTATTCGGACTTCCACAATTTGCTACTTAGACTACATTTAAAGAAAGAGGACCAACTTGAACTAGGTCACAACCTGTTATTTACACACGTACACCTTGATGTATTCTTACAACAAGCGTATCAGGTTCGGACATTGGATATAAGTCATTAACGCGAACAATCACAACTCGTCACATGTTTCCTCTTTTCCTTACTTATCACTCTTCTACAGCAATCTCTCAAGATCAATTTAAAGGAAATAGATACCTATATCTGCTAATTTATGCACACTCTTCAAAGATGTACATTGTTGCTTTTGTTCTTTTAATGTGACAATATGACCCCCATTAACAGCTAGAAGCTTTAGCACGCGCTTACTCGAAAGGCTATGGATAAAATGAAATAAAAAGTGACTTATCCTACTCTCAAAGCGTGGCTCGAAAAAGCAGCTGCCGACTCAGATTAGTCTAAGCATGGTTCTAATTTTCACTTTAAATATTTCTCTCGTTAGAGAATTAGGTTAGAAAAAAAAACACCAAATGTTAAGGTTGACTCATTTTTAGAACATGGTTAATAAGAAGAACACCAGAAACGACTTAAAGCTATTATTTTTTATTTGAGCTAATAAAACGACATAATTGGCAAAATTTATTTTTATTAGTTTCTCAATAACTAAAATGTCAAGGCCAAATATTTCTCAGAAAAATCTGTAACTGGAACAATTGTTATCGAATTATTGAAACGATACCCTCTAAAAGCAAAAGAGCGAATTTCACTCTTTAATAGTGACAAAAAAGAGCCTACTCGAATTACTCCTTTCAAGAACAGTCTTGGATCATATTTTCTCTTGAAAATTTACAAAACGATAGAATTTGATTATTCATTTATTTATCAAGGATAGGTTTGACCGAAATTTATTCTTACAAGGGTTTTAATTGTCACTTTTTTTCGGAATGGGCCCTGCAGTCACTCAAAATAGCGAGATTCAATATATTGCATTTAGAGTGTACTGATAACAATAATTGTATAATGATTACCACTCCTGTCATCATCGTGGTCATCATCATCATCACCGTCATCATAATTAACAGCGTAATAAATATCATTCCCAGAACAAAAGAAAAACAAAGCAAAAACAAAAACAAAAGGCAAAAAAAAAAAACGAAAAAAACAACAAAAAAAACCAAAAAAAAAAAAACACAAAAAAACAAAGAAGTGCATGTTTTATCTGTAGATGAAGAGATGCAGGCCTTTGGTTTTGCTTTATAAGAAAATCACCAATATGATTAAAGAGGACGGGATATTATAAACTTTGATACTTCCATGTTGTTGATCTCAATTCAAAGCAACATACAACAATGTTGCCATATCTTTACCACTGTAAGAGATTCCAACATGATGGCTTTGAGTGTATCACAGATAGCCTATCCTTAAGTAAACTAAGAATATCATCCATGTTTGTGTATACTGTGTGTGTAAACCTCCTCATGAGAAGTAGGAGATAGTTAACAGATTAAATTTGTATGCACGAATTAAGCATCCAATGTTGTGTAGTTAAACGTTAAAGGTGAGTGACCCCATCATTGTTCGATTTTTTGATATGATGTTTTCTTTCTTATATGGAAGCATATCAACAAAATATTAAATCTAAAGTTAAATCGGTCCAGCCGTTTGGATAGTACAAGCAAAAATGTGTACTAAATATGCCCTATGACAGTGTGTGTGTGTAAAAAAAAAAAAAAAAAAAAAAAACAACGAAAAAAAAAAAAAACACAAACATACAGAGAAGTGTATGTTTTATCTGTAGATAAAGAGATGCAGACCTTTGGTTTTGCTTTATAAGAAAATCACCAATATGATTAAAGAGGACGGGATATTATAAACTTTGATACTTCCATGTTGTTGATCTCAATTCAAAGCAACATACAACAATGTTGCCATATCTTTACCACTGTAAGAGATTCCAAAATGTTATGGCTTTGAGATTTGAGTGTAGCACTGATAGACTTATCCTTACTAAGAATACGCATCGGGGACGTTTTGTGTATACTCTGTGTGTGTGTGTGTAAACCTCCTCATGAAAAATTTGTATGTAATTTGTAAAGCCTTTAAGTTTTGGGTATTTTTGAAAATTACGCTATTTTATTAAAGTAATGAGAAGGTTGACAAATTCAATTCTTTCATGGCATCCATTAAAGGATAAGCAGTGATAATGCGCGAGAATCGAACAAATTTGGAATGCATTTTTTAAAACTTGTAAATCATGGATAAGTGTGCACAATTTGATATAACACTTTAATGTTAGAAATAAACCACCAAATAGTGAAAAATGAATTATTTGAGGCAATTTGTCATACCTTCCCCGCCAAATAGACCATACAGGGCGACGGCATTTTTCAAATCTGCCTAAACGGCTTGATTGTGGTTTACCCAGTACAAAATAACCAAAATCAATTTTAGTTTTTGAGGTCCAACTGTATTGATCATGGTACACACTAATCACGATAAAAATATGTGATATTCCACCGGGAAGTCTTTTTTTATCTGAAGTCGCAATTTTGATACGCACGTATAGATACAGAATCCGATAAAAAGTCCTGCCTTTTCTTTCATCACCGGATTTCCAACCACTTGCAGGTTATAGTTCGCATATCATGCACTAACAAAAATATAAAAAAATGAATGTTATGATTTGTTTGATGTTTCGGATTAGTAAATCGCTGCTAATCCCCAGCGTTGCGCACAAATCCGAATGAGGCATTAAATGTGAAGTGACCCCACTCATGGTGGGATTTTTTTAAGGGATTTTTCCTCATATGGAAACATACACCCAAAAATTTTGAGTATAATCCAGCCATTGGGAATAGTAAGAAAGCAAAAAGAGTTACTAAATTTGGGGGGCCTTATGACATTGTGTGTGTTTATGTAGTAATTGTTTGTGGAAGCACCAAATTTGGACGTTTTGGTTAATAACATTAAAAAAATACCATTTCTTTGCCCTAAAAACCCCCTGATGTAATGAGAAGCTAAATAGACTTTAACTTCTGATACCAAATCTCAATTTGATGAGTAAGTGGCGGACGAAGTTGTCGATGTTAACCGTCTTTTCAGACCTGGACCATTTTGTAATAATACACAACCAGACTTTTCCTTATTGAACTCCAATTCTTACAAAATTACCCATGCTTTGAGTCTCTCTTTCCATTAGTATCGAAATCAGTTTCAACATGCCCATTATGACGGTCAATACTGACGTCATAAGTTAGGGATAAGTATGAAAATCCTGGATATAATTGATTGATATTTTGCAATTTTACCGGCTCAGAAAATTATTATAGCACATAAACCATTCTGTGTATATACAACCAGTTATTTCCATCATGTAGATTCAAAACCCTCTGAAATTCGACACCTACCGCATTCTGGTGGAAAAACGGTTTTTCTTTTTCTATTCTACTTCTGTCATGTTATGTCGCCTAGATACATGAGATAACATGGGATCTTTATGACGTCCATTATGGCGTGATGCTAGGCAAACTGGTAACGCATTTTTGGGCAACAATGGAAATAGGACGTACATAGCCATGATAGCTATCACTTGTAATCAATATAATGTGATATTCATGGAGTTTGTACTAGGCTGTTGGTTAGTATATCGCCCAAGGGGAGGGTGTTTGCCACCTATCGATCACTTTGTGATACACCGATCACCCTGTACCTTACCCTACACTCCAAAAATGTTGAGTAAAAAGTCAACAGCTCTTAATGTGAGTCAAATCTTAGGCAAAGTGGAGTAAAACCTTACACAAGCTGAGTATACTTTTGTCCAACAATGACTAAGGTTCAATCACCAATGGGCAAGGTTTAACTCAACTTGACTAAGATTTTACTCACATAAGAGCTGTGATATTTTTTACTCCATGAGTAAACTAATTTGTACAGTGTAGATACAACCCGAGGTGTGTTTTGGTTTTGCATAAAAGGAGCAAATGTCAATTGACAATTCCATTCTCTCATTTGGCATCGCCGGAAGCGGACTTTTAGTCGGAAAAACCCTAGAAGAGGTGTCAACCTCCCAAGACGAGGGCTAAATTATTAGACTGAATTCAATAAAAGACGCCCAACTGTCAACATGCTCGATTTTTGTTGCCTGGTATCTAAAATTCCGGTTATTGAGTATTTCCTATTCTCTTACGTTTTTTGTATCAATACCGATCAGCCAGTTTATAGGCCTAGTCATAATACATGTTAACTCCTGTGGTGCTAATAAATATTTTTCGACCTTTTCCATACTCCAGGACAATGTCTTCTCCAATAATACCCTCTCTGTTTAAGCTTCAGATTTTGTTTTTGGGTAAGAGGATAAAACAAACAACAACTCAATTTAATAACAAGACGAGTCCTCTAAAAAGGACAATCTTCTGCATTTTTAGTGCCAATTTGTGAAATGAACAACACTTGAATTTTGTAACACTAATATTTAATAAATACTATGCAAGGCATACAATCATAAATGATCAACCGTTTTTGTGACACAAATAACATTCATTTCATGTTACTATTTTCTGATACATCTGGTATATTTTGAAGTAGAAATCACATTGCATGAAATCCAAGCTTCAGTTTTACCACCTTCCCTGTTAAAGGGTAACTTGCTTACTAGTGGCAAGGGCCAAATCACTATTGTGTATTATACCTGTCCTATACAATTGCTGTACAAAAAGTTGTGCTTGTTTACCATTCATGAAATATTAGTGCCTGCTATGAAATAGTTCCCTGCTATCAGTGTTTACAATATAACTAACAAACAATTATTCTGTACCACAATTGTATATTATACATTGAAGTATTATTTTGGATATAAATTGGCTATAGAATGGGTCATTCTACAGTTTTTAATTTTGTCAAGCAAAATTTTTTGCAATCTGACCAACCAATCAGAAAAACTGTTTACCTTTAGGTTATGACTAGTCTCATATAGTGCAGGCAATGAATGTCACTAATCACTAGATGGGTGCAATAGGTATGTAGTAGCATATCACTGACCATTGCCATGTATGGAAATATGAGAGACTCTTGAACTCAACAGCCACTATCAGTAACATCTGAGAAGGGTAACCATAGATTGGGCTGTGTACACACACTTAGAACTGAGTACCACGCATGATTTTGGTCAATTCAGGATTATCGCTGCCGGCCAAGAAAAAAAATCCAATGATGCATTCAAACCGACTACAAAACTCCTTAAATGTTACTAATGACCACCCCAACCCAAGGGCCGGATGCCTTTGTGCATGATTGAAAGGAGACATGACACACGACCCTCTTCGGTGATACTCCTCTTTGACAGAGTCCCCATGTATATTTCATGTTGATCACATTATGATCAATCACTTTTGTTTTATTGTTACCGATTCATATTGATCTTGATCAATTGAGAAGTTACACTGCTGCAATGCAAAACATCGATAATAAATACTGTCATTAGCGTCATTAGGTGTTTGCTTTGGCCAATGTACATTAACACTACCGTGTATATTGTTACAAATCAAATTTTTATACAATTATAAATACAGACAGTTAATAATGGGTTTTTTATCTGCATTACTTATGAAAAATGCGACGTGGGTATGTTTTTGGTTCATTTGAAGGCGTTAAATTATAGTGTGTAGAACTGTCTCTTTGTATCTACATAACCTGTTGCCCAGGTTTCATTGTCTTTTTTAATGACATGTACATCATTCCTCCGTCATCTCGGCATTCAACTTTTTCATAAACATCTTCCAAATTGGCACGTTGATCAACAATGTTCAATCGCTTCCTTCCTGATAAGAGCCGATGGTATTTAAAAACCAATGCAACGGCCGCTAGGCAGAGTGTTACTGCTAACAATCCAGCTACTATAGTTGAGATTATCCAGTAGTATTCTGTTGTTTTAAATTGAGAGCATTTTCTGTGGCAATCTGATGATTTTATTGTGTCGGGATCCAAAGTCTCTGTGTTTGACTGTGAAACATCGGCGTCACTTTCTTGACGGTCATTTGTTACGCTCTTTGGTAAAACATGAAAAGGTCCGATGTGACACGTTTGTTTCAATGTCGGGAAGTGTGCACTTGACATTTTACAAACAAATATTTTCTTGTTATCTTTCATTGTCAGGGTTAGTTCAAGCAGCGATGAAATTGTTTTCTTATTTGTAGAAATAGCTTTACTTTCAAGTACCTTATCAGAACCACTGCGACTCCATTGCAGTGTCAGGGGAGGGCTGGACTGCTCGGAGGTACAATTCAGCACGACTCTGGTGCCTTCGTTGAACACATTGCCCGAGTGGGTTTCTGAAGCTGAACAAGTGGGGTTCGTCGTTGGAAAGTATTTCACAAGAATCTCAACAGTTTTTTGGACGACAACAGCATAAGTGGTAGAATTAAGAATCTTGCAGGAATAATCACCCTCATCCTGCCTTGTGATATCGGTTACAGATATGAAATACACATGAGAACCATCGTTTAATTGCCTTACTGCTAAGTACACTCTGTCCTCGATATCACTGTCACCAACTATTATGCGATCATTCCAAGAGAGGTCATCTGACCCCGCCCTGGTTTTCCTGGATAAGATGACACGATAAGACGCGCTTTCAAAGTCCCAAAGTTGACAATGGAGAGAAAGAATTCCGCCTTCTTTGATATCGTTCACTGGAGCAGATGCTGTTATGTGAATACCATAAGTTGCCTGAAATATTACAGATACCAAAAATAGAATGATGCGAAATCTACAAGACATATAAACATATCCAGTTAAAGTTGCCCTGCACGTCAGTGCCATAGCTTGTTTACCATTACTTGTGTGTTATTAAAATGTTACCGTTGGGTATTTTCCTTCTTGAAGTCGATTTTGTAGCTCAGCAACCGAAGAGTACATTTAACAGAAGTATTTATTTCTTTTTGTAGGCTGATACAGGAATGTGTCGAAAACGATAATTTGTAGCTAACTAGTATTCCAAATATCACGGTTCAATAACAAGCTAGTATGAACATCAAATATCGCAGTTCAGTAAATGTAGTTCAGCAGTTGAACACTCCAGAAACAGGGAATACAGGTAGCTTCTTGAAGCAGGTATTTGACGATCTTGAAAGTCACAAGAAAGATAAGCGCAACGTTCGCTCAGTTTGTTTTCCTGTACTTCAGCTCCCTGGCAGTATGAGACAATGACAACTGTTTCGAAGTCTGGTAGGAGAGGGTATGTCATCACAAACAGCACACATTCCATACAATCAGCTGTCACGCGCCGTTTACCAAGTGGCCATCTCTTGCAGTACAACGTATGGTTCCCATTAAAAAGCACTCCTGGTGATATGACTGTCATAAAACCATTTACAAGATTGTAAACGAGGTGATCGTCATTAAGCTGCCAGGCGAAGCGATTTGTAGTTCCGCCGATCACCAATTTATTCCGCAATTATGATAGACACATGACAATAAACTGTTCATGTAAATGCAATTTGTAAAATTAAAAAAAGCTGCAGCGGGTAGTGTATAGTAGTAAAAATTGCCTGTGTTTTAAATTTAGACTTTCTCTTCTGGTGTCAAAACGTGGAATAACAGTGAGTTCTTAATGAAACACGCTCATCATGTCTTCATGCAGATATGATCGGAATACTTATTAAAACCACAAGTATATAAAATACAAAGCTTTTGTCTTTAATTAATATTGATGACAGCCACCTACTAGGTGTTAAGTTTCCGTACGTTCCCTTCAAATGACGCCAAAATTTACGCGCCCAGCATGTAGTGCTCTCAGCACAGTTGAACTGATGTTGACTTTAATTTTATTCTTGCAAAACTTGTATATATAATTTCAATTGATACAAACCCTTCTAACTGGCTATTTTCTCAATAAATATTCGTATATATAGCCAAAATATTTAATATAACCGCAGCTTTCTCTTATTCTAGGCTAAAATTGTCCATGTAATTAAATCGTTGTGAAATACAACATGGTGGTGTGTTATTCTAGTGGAGAAAGGGAAATGACAGCATTGAAAGGCCGATATGAAATTACAGTGGCAAATGGAACACTCACTAGGGAAGGAACAATTATCTTGAATATGGCGCCTCTAGGAGTGACACGAACGGAAGACATGCTCTGTAAAGAAAACAAGAAAGGGACTGTGATAGAATTGCAGTATTTTTTTCATTGTATCTTATCCATCCACGACAGGGCCTTTATTATTTTAAATTACCTAGGCGAAAAAAGGGTAACAGGCAAATATGAAAAGGGCAAATATGTTTTTTTTCCGGTAAGCTAGTTTGATTACCCTCTCCGACGTAATTGAATATGTCCAAAACTCCAGGGGACGAACGTATCGACGCGAATCGACTATGTCAGATAATTGAATGAAATAATATTTGTGACCTCATGGTTCTATTCATAGTTTAATTGTTATTTTAACACTACTACTAATACAAACACTCCCTACTACTCCTACGACTCTACTACTACTACGACTACTACTACTACTCTACTACTACTACTACACTACTACTACTCTATACTACTACTACTACTATACTACTACTACTACACACTACCACTACCACTCTACAACTCTATACTACTACTACGACTACCACCACTAATACTACCACCAATACTACCCCTGGCTACTTACTACACACTACTACTACACTACTACAACTACTACTACTACTATAACTACTACTACTATAAACTGACTACTACTACTCCTACTACTACTACACTATCTACTTCTCCTTCGATTACTACTACTCTTTCTACTACTACTACTTTCCGATAAATTTGTACGGTAACGGAGCTCTACAAACTAACTTGTTGGTCAGTTTGATTTTTAAAAGTTTATCACTGTTTTAAATTAGTTATTTGATGACTAATCGTGTAGTAATTGTAAATATAGTAATAAACAACTCCTCTAGAGCATTTCTTGCTTTCCAAAAAGTACCATTGTATGAGGAACTACCATTATAATTGTCTTTAAAAATAAACAAATATAAAAGCCCATTTTCTATGAAGTGTCCCCCATTTTGGAGTTATGCGTCAGAATATATGGATGCAAAATAATTTCATTTACAATGTCAATTTCATTTATTTTTGATTGTGTATTGATTTACTGTCGTAGCGGAAAGCAATAAACATATCTTCCTTAGATAAATATCTAAACGTGTTATGACTATCACAAAAGCAATAATGCTGACATTCTAAATTAAGTAAGCCACTCCCAGTCAGCTATAAACATGATAAAGAAATGAATCAGTGTGTATACATTGAAAATAACATATACCACTGATATTAAAAACACACGGCTCAGAAAAAGGCACTGCTGTTCAGGAATTGAAGATACTATTTTGTTTTATTAGACTTTTTACATTATACTTTGTTTGTTTTATTGCATGTTTGTTTATTGTTTTCTGTGCAGATATAGATGGTATAGGTATAGATGTATACAATGGTTACTTATGTCTCGAAGATTTTTGATGACTCTTATAAAAAATAAATAAATTAAGGTAATAAATAAGTAAATAAATAAATAAATAAATAAACAAGTAACATATAAATAGCAAGTCAGCAGTGGGAAGGAATTGGAGGATAAAAAAAGACAAAACAAAAAACAAAATTAAAAAAATAAAAATACAATCAAAACAAAACTGATATCAACAAAAACGAAATCAAAACCAACAACAAAACAAAAACACGATACCAATCAAGAAACAGAATTTACAAAATGGCAACGGGCACTGCACTTTTCATCATCGGGGCTTCAAAATCCATCAGAAACTCAGCGAAATCAGCAAACAATCAGAATAAATTAATGGAAATAGGTTCGATTTTAAATCCAAAGAAACATAGGACCAAACATGGAAAACAGTGACAAATGCGCAAGTGGAAATGCAAATGCAAATGTGATCATCCGAAACATTGCCTTTTCATTATTAATTTGATTGTTTCTACATGTTTTCCCTGACAAAATGTATTTTAAAAGTTAAACGTCATTTATGCTCTGGCTTCAAAGTATATCGATAATAATACTACAATAAATGGTGTAATATGCACTATATATTAATAGTCTACGTTTGTCTATCTGTATGTCTATCTGTCTGTCTGTCTGTCCGCCATTATTCTCAAAGATCACAGGTCATACAGCCTTCAAATTTGATGGGTGGGTGGGTGTAACTGGGGCTAAGCCAGATAAAGGTTGTATTTCCAGGGGTACTACTAATCAAGAAAGCCGGGTAATCGCGAAAACTGGTTTTCAAATAAAAAAAATGCTCGAGTCAAAAAGCCAGGTAATCGCAAAAACCGTATAATCGGCTAGGTTTTAGTATTTTGTCAACAGAACACTCTTTATTGATAATGTGTATTTGGAATCATTTGTATATACATGTACATCTATTGAATGGCCTTCCGATTATATCCATAATTAAAAAAAGTAATGCCTTGTAACTTTTTTTTCTGCAAAAGCTGTAAATTACAAAACATCCACATCAATACATTTGATAACATTGAGATTTTTTAAACGAGCTAGATAACTGCTTCCTCGAATTTTTATTTTCTATGAAAGGTGGATTTTTCAATAAAACCTGTTCAATTTTGACGCAATCCAAATTGTCATTCATACTTTAGTAAACACACTATTTCTATTTCTGTCTGTCTGTCTGTGCTAACTGGGGTACACTTGAGTGACTCCATTTCCTATGTATTGCTTTATTCTGTCATGCATGACTTGTGTGTCTAAAATTGCTACTTGTGTGTCTAATTTTAACATGTTTAACAAAAGAAAAGTCACAGTATACCTGCGTTATATTGTATGTCTGAACATCTTTCTCTCTTGCTTTCTCTCCATCACTTCTCTGCTCAGCCTTTTAAGTGAAAAAAACCAATAGAACGAACTACTTATTTTAGAGTTTCCAGAAACCTGTAGTACGGTTTGCGAACTAAGTTGGTAAATGCTTTATAGACCAGTTTGTAACATTATTAACATTATTGTTTACACACGCATTAGCTGATTAGCACCTGGTATTTTGGTAAAGTTTGCGTGAGGACTAACACACACACACAGAAACACACACACACACACACACCATTACTTACCAGAGCTACATTGTGGGGTTTTTGCTAAAAAATCTCTTAAAAAGACACTTTTTTAGACATTTTTTCAGAAAAATACACTTTTTCAAAACTATATAAGGAAGAATTCAAAACCTATGTAGTTTTGAGATTTTTCTCTTAAAAAGACACTTTTTTAGACATTTTTCAAGATTTTTTTCAATTTTTTCAGTTTTTTTCATTTTTTTTTAGAGTTTTTCTCACTTTTTTTAGCCAAGAGGATTGCGCCGCAGGCCTATAAAGTTACTAAACTAGAAAAATCCTCTTTTCTACTCTTTTACGGAATAAACCTCAATACTAGATTACAGTTTATTCCGTTATAGGACAATTCGTAACATAGTAATCTAGTAGAATAACCCCATAATGTCAAGTAAAATCACCCCACAGTGTAAAAATAACCCCACAATGTTCATTTCTACTTAAAAATAACCCCACAATGCCACACCAGTACACACCACACAAACACACACACATACAAGAAAAATGAAGACTAAACGGATTAATTTCATGGCGAATGTTGTTCTCCTTGGCATAGTGCAGTTACATGTTCAAACATGTATGATCATTTCCAACTGTAATGCCAGATAGCTGGGAACTTTGGTCGTGTTTAAAAAAATATATTAATTTAAGATTAAAACAACAATGTGAAGAGGAGAACTAAACATTCATTTCTAAACATGGTGATATTACTGTGCAGAGTAATAAAAAAGAAGAACAAGAAAATGTAAATCTGGAACATGGGTATTCAGTTTTATTCACGTATCGTTCCAGTTTATAAGTGCAAGAAAAGAGCCAAGGGTCATCAAAATAGTGCTATTTAATGAGTGCAGAATAAATTTAACAGTGTTTAACCACACAAAATACAGCCAAAACATGACACATCTAAAAATTTGAAATTATGCCTAATTTAGGTACAGTTTTACTTAATTTAAGTATTAATTAACTTAATTATTAAGAGCTAATGTTTACATAATTTACGTAATTACATTTTAAGTACATCATTCGGTTCTGCAATTCTTTATTTTATTCTTTTCTTATTTTTCTTCTTCTGCACATCCTTCTCCACTTTCTTATTCTGTCGTTTATTTCTTTGTGCCAACATTGCATTTTATGAACAAGAGGGTAATTAAAGGCGCATTCCGTGATCACAGCAACTTCTTTTTGTTTCACGGTTCATAAATATCCTCAAAGAAATCGCATCAAATTTCTTCCAGGTTTGATGGTACATTTTAATGCTATAAACAGCTGTTTTGTCACAGTAACCCAAAGACCATTGTGTTGTAATATCCTCCGTTTGCAGACAGAAAACACAAAATTGCAAATTTCTTTTGGACAAGAACAAATCTGCATAAGATTTTGCACAAATAAGTGTTATGCCAACGGTTCAGATGATACAATTGAAGAGTTTATTTTGAAAACGTGTTAAGTCCAAGTACACTTTGGATAAAACAGGACTGTGTTTATATGGACATTTTGACGAGGTTAATTTGGTTGATATTGCATATGGTTTAAGGTATGACAATGTGGATCCAAAATTATGTGTTTGGTTGCGATCTGAAACTTCGTTATTTATTTATTATCTCTTTTGTTTTCAAAATCATATGGATTTATTTTGTCATTAAAAGATTGATTCACTTTCTAGAAACGCCCTTTATAACAACTATAGTTCTAAGTGCAATGTCTTACTTACAAAATTCTCAGTGGTCTCCGTATTGTTTCCGTATTGGTCTCAGAATGTTTACTGAGCTTGATTGAATTTTACGAAGGCCATTGAAAACGTATTCTCTCAATTTGTGGGCCATTTATTTTCAAATCTCCGAAGACTTTTTCGAATTTTTACGAGTTCAAGAAGTCTATTTAAAATCAAAATTTTGATATCCGATGCACTTAGCACATTTTTTAACTAAGCTCTTCAAATGTCTCAACTTTTTTTCGGGATAAGTCGGTGGAGCGAGGCTGTGGATCACGAAATGGCCCTCTTAACACTTAAGTGACCGGGGGGGTTCCTAGGGATCCCCAAAATTTGTTTTCGCGCTGGCCGCTTTACGCGTGAGATTTTTGCGCCGAATTTTTTTGTAATTGTCTGACTTTTAAATGCGCTTCTTTTCATACCAAAATAAATAAAATCGGCCAAGTCGTTAATGAGTTAATTAATGGGGTCCCATGGACCCCCCCCCCCCTTGGGCACTAACGGAAGTCATTTGAGAATATTTTTAAAATAAGAATAAGAAACCGAGAACCTGGGTTTACTCTCATTCTGCATAATGATTCTATGTACAATTTTGCATATCACACAGCTGGCATTAGTCTTTTTGCTATAGCTTCCATATATTTTTGCATGATTTATATGCCACATTATTGGTTTCCTTTTGTCTCTGTAATATCATTATACCGTGTATAATTCTGATTCATAAATACCAGCTCACTGCACAAAGATTTATTATCATTTCGCCCATTTCTGCCTTCCTTGTTGATCTACCTTGGGTTCACTGTGCAGGGTGCTACATTTTTTTTCACCAAGTATACAAGTCATTAATTATAATTCTCTGTATAATTTGGCATATCATATGTTGGTATAAATCTTATTTTTTGCCTTAGCTGAGCTTATATTGGTATTTTGATGTGCAACGCACCAGGTTTTGCAATAATTCAAATAAAATATTATTATTGTTATTATAATTTTTTTTTGCATGATCTTTGTATGGCATTTTACTGATTGTCCTGCTTATAGTAATATGTCCATTTAATCCTTTGTTAATTTTGATTTACTGATTAATATAAGCTCACTGCACAGCTAACAACTCCTTATCCCCTTTCATATTCATGTTTGATCATCGCTACGTCTTTGCCTGCTTATACATTTGCTTCTTATTTAAGTATACCTTGGTCCTCAACTGTGACGCCTTGCTTTTATCTACCACATTGTTGGCATTAACCTTGTACTATGCGTTCATAAAATTTCTATGTATATTAGTTTTCATTCCAAATTTGTTGGTCTCACCCTTTTGTTTTGCTTTAAAATAAATGTTGCATATCTTGTATTTACAATTATTGTTTCCTCGTGTCCTTGTAATATCGTAATCCCGTGTATAATTATTTTGCCTTTAATACTTGCTACTGCACCAATTGTCTTATTCCACCCACATACTTTTGGCTGCTATGATCATGGGTTTACTCTCTTATTTAGATTATCATTTCGCCTTTCTGCTTCCTTGTTGATCTAAACCTTAGGATTCACTGTGCAGGGTGCTACAGTTTTTTTTTCTCAAGGAGACGTCATTAGTTATAATCTCGGTAGACTTTTGCATATCATACATGTTGGTATAAATCTTATTTCCTTGGGCTTAATATATTGTTTTGCATGATCTCTGTATGCCATATTACTGATTTTCCTATGTCTTACCGTATTAGTTCTTTTACCCCTTTTTTAATTTGCCTTCATCAATGCATTACTTATCACGCTCACTGACACATGTGTCATCTCACCTCCCTTTTATTCATTAATGTATGGCTGATCATCACTCCTTTTGCCTTCTTCCCAATTATTGTTAAGCTTCGCCTCCTCTCCTTATTGCTCTTCATTGGGTTCACTGTGCGCGTGCTACAATTTTTCTATATATACGATTGTTTTTTTTGTAGCCAGGCTTTATGACTTATATATCACACTATGTAACTAATCACGTCCTAAATACATCATTTTGGGTTTTTGGTATTTTTGTTTAACGTAATTATTGAACCTAACTGTTATCAATTTAAATTACCTTTTTCTGTAGACTCAAGATTTTTTTTGCTATTAAGCCTTTTCCCCTTTTGTTGGTATACTTAAGATTTTTCTCTGTTTTCTGTTAATTTCTATAAGTAAAGTAATCTTTCTTGTACATCTGCCTGTACTTAAGTTTTTGTCTAATAATCCTTAGAATTTGTATTTCTAGCCCCTTATTCGTTTTTTTACTCTGTCCTTGGTCTTGTATATTGCTTTAAGCTTGTCGGACTTGTCAACACATCTTGTCTACAATCCTACTGTTTCACTTTTAGATACCCGGCGGTTTCTCATTTGCTCTCTTCTACTTTCTTCCTTTTCCACCTCACCTCATCCAACCCATCTCTCAGTTTCCCCCTCTCTCCTCACACACCACTCTCTCTTTCTCTCTCTCTCATTCTCTTTTTCTCTCTCCTCTCTTTCTCTCTCTTATAACCCCCTCGCTATTATTCTTTTTCCTTTGACCTATTTCTTTTTCAGTTCCATGCCGCTAATATACGAACTTGCCATTAAACCACCAGCTTCAGACGAAGACTCCGCGCATCAGTTAATTGAAATTTTTCACCAACACTAATTGAAACCATCATCAAACTTAATTTCCCTATTTTTTCTTTTTTGCATCAATCGTATACTGCCAGACCCCATACATCTCAAAACATGTGACCACGTCATCACCATCCTTTCACCACACCCACAAATAAATCGGTTCCTGACCCCGCGAACCGCAACTGACTACAGCGTTAACACACTAATAAAACCATCAAGTAACCACTCATTTCCATATTCCATTCACTGCCGTATATCACAAAATCATATGAAGAAATCACTTAACTACCGTGATCCCCTCAACCACTCTTTCTCTGTCTAACAAAAACAAAACGCCCAATTTCTTGAAACTGCTTAACGACACCAAGTCACCACCTTCACTTTAATTGCTACACGTACATTCCAGGGCACTCACTGCAGAGGAAGGGGGTTTGCCTTTCATAAAAAATCACCTCTCATACACAATCATCGACACAACACCAGAAAACCATATTTGCTCACTTTCAAATCGAACTCCCCCCGTAACTACCACAATAGACCCAAACACATAACTGTCGGATTTATTTACATACTGCATGAACACACATCCCCAAAATTTTAACATCTTCGAGCAGCTCCTCACTTAACTAAATAAAACCAACCGTGGATCGTCTAATATTGTCGGTGACCTTTAATGTCAATCTTCTCATTATTTCCCTCATCCACACATTAATAGACTTATTAACACCTCACTGCAACAACTCTTATACTCCCTACAATAAACAGACCTACTAGAATTACTCCTACACAGCCACGCTCCATTGATAACATAATCACCAAACTCCACTGACACCACCTCCACCCCAGGATATTTGTCACGACCGACAGATCACTTCCCATTTCCTCATTACAATCATTTTAAGCATAGCATGCACAAAAACAACAATCACGAAACGTGACTACAGAGATCACAACATTCCCCTTTAAACCGTAGACTCAACACTGGATCATGGGAACATATCTCATAGAAAATGACCCAACATAGCTTGTACAGCAACTTCATTCAACTTTCCGAGCATACAACAATCATTCCCCCTTACAATAAACCCTACAAATCGTAACCATAAACAGCCCTGTTGCAACAGCAATTTCCAAGTCAATCAAACACAGCACAGCTCTATAAAGACTACTGAAGAAAAACACACCAGCACCAAACAACAAGACAAACATACAAAAACAAATAACAACATCACATATTCTAATTGCCAAGAAAAAACACAACACAGAAAATCTCAGAAACTCAAAAATGATCTAACAAAAACCTGGACATTCCTAAACAACATTCTAGGTAGGAGGGTATCCACTAAACAAGATCCCTTACCTTTTGCACTCCTATATAAGCGATAACTGACCGACCCGCTTGCATTGCTAATGCATTTCAACGATCACTTCCCTAACCTGGGAAAAATCTTGGCTAACAAAATTCCACCTTCCATTAACCCATTTGGACGAACAACCTTCCAAAAAACACATTCCTTCTGTTTTTTCTGAATCCATTCACGTAGATAAAATGCACAACACTTTCGTTCGCCACCTACTAAACCTGTAAAGTGCTGGAATCCTCGGATGGCTATAACAATCTATGATAACATCATATCGCCTCTTATGCACATATTTAACCAATCACTTCTCCCCGGAACTTTTCCAGATCACCTCAAATTAGCCCAAAGTCATTCCAATTTACAACAACACCAGATGCACCTCACCTTTGCAAATTCAGGCCCATTTCTGTTCTTCCATCGTTTTCAACTACTTGAAAAAATCATGTTCACACGTCTGTCTTCATTCTTCATAAGCCCAACATTCTTGTCGATGAACAATACGGTTTTAAGGCCCAAACGCTCAACTTACATGGCATTCCGTGAACTACCAACTAACCTCAACCTTGCACTAAAAATAACTACCACACCAGGGTAATTCCTGGATCTCTCCAGGCTTTCGACACTATTGATCACAACACTTCTTCTTCAAAGCTTTATCATTTAACGGTGTCCGTGAGTAGCCTTGGCATGCTTGGGAGTGGTTCAGGATTTTACCTTACTAACCCCTCACAATCAGTCTACGTCACTCCAGCGCATCATCAATCAAACCTATCGCTGTTGGCGTCCCGCAAGGGAGGCTCAATACCTGGACCCCTACTTTTCATCATTTACCTGATGACATCACCACACTCTAACACACTCAAACTAATCTTATTTGCAGATGACACAACTTTTTCTCTCAACTCCGAATATTAATTTCACTTTTTAACAACATGAATCATGAACTCCAGCAAAAATCACGACTGGTGGCGGGCTAAAACGTTTCTCTCCATGTTAACAACAAAAACTACTCCTGCTTTTTCTCTACACACAATCCCATCACAATCAAACATGAACAATAGATAACCAGACAATCTCCCAGGTAAACTCAACCAATTCTTAGCATTACAATCGACGACAAACTTACATGGAACGAACACACACCTTCCCGTCACAACCAATGCGTCTCACGCAATTGGTACAATTTACAGAGTTAAACACCACCCTTCCAGACTAACCTTAAATCACTTTGCAACCCTAAGTTCTCCATACCTTAGCTACTTAACATCATTTGGGCCCTCAACTATCATTCATGGCTCACCAACTAAAACATCACACAGAATGGGCCATTCGCACCTATCAAAACTCACCCCCTAAAATTTACACTTTGCCATTCATTTCACATCACTGAACCGTAAATAGAGCACCTCAACCAACTCTAAACAGCGCTCTTCATGTTTGACTACTACCATAACAATCATTTACCTCCGCACTTCAGCAATTACTTTTACAACACAGACATCCCATCTATAAACACCAGACAGGCTGACAAACTTCATCTTCCCCTCCCAAAATCTACCTCTGAAAGCACTTTATTCATATCACGCCTCCACGTGGCGCCAAACTTTGGAATGATCCTCCAGAATCCATCACAACGATTACAACAAAATACTTTCAAGCTCAACTGAAAACATTTCATCAACCATACCATGGCTTATTAAATTACTCCCGTGCCTTATTTCTCTCCTCACTTTAATTCTCATCTCATTTCTTTCTCTCTCCATTCAAATTCTTTCTTTTCTTCAAAGCCTCTACCTCTTCACTCTTCTGCTTTCCTCAATTATGCAATAGTATTACATACTCACCACAAAAAACCCTTCAGCAAAATGGTTGATAAGTCGTCTTTCTTGTCCAATTTCCTGTATCCTGTAGTCCCGTTAAGTGTTTGTTTAGGTAGATATATTTTTGTTTCTTGTTTGTAATATTTTACATATCCTTACTTGTGTCATTATGTAATTTTTGATGTAATTTAACTTTGTCATTGAAGTATAATTTTTAACTTTATGGACTCCAGGGCCAGTATACTATAAGCCTATCGGGTTGTCATTTACTGGTCATAGCATATCATATTCCGCACCTGTTCGTCTCGTACCGTTTATAACTGATTATTCATTTATTATGTATTATTATAAAATATACTGTAGTTCTACATTCTGTACCTACGATATGATATGTTGAATAAATTGGGAATACTTGAATCCTTGATACGCAAAGCAAATTTTTTGCTGATTATAGTTCACACAACATGTAAGTTAAACACCTTTATTAATATACATTAGAAATATTACCCTTTATGTGCTGAAAACAAACAATTCTCATCAGTACAGTTGCTAAACCTTTACCGTACAACCTATGGGAAAATGACCTGTATTTTGCAACACCCGTAAAAATACAGATTCCCTAAACACTGCTTGGTTTTGTGTTATTTAATTTGGGTCTTCTAGAATAGATACACATAAAATAAGTTTCAAATGGTTATGGAAGAGCGCCAGGCTCTGGAATTTTTCCCATCTTTTTGCCCAATTTTTCCGTGTTTTGAAAACAATGTTTTTGCCCCTTAATTTGCACCCAAAATTTACAATCTCATTTTTAATTGCTCTTTGGGGGTTGTCTTATATCCTTCACATGTGGTAATAAATTTCGCGCAAAAATTCTCTCTCGGAAAGTGGTTTTCCTTAGAGGGGGGTCCCCTGGAACCCCCCCCCCCCCCCCCCTCCCCCCCTTGGGCCCCAACGGGATGGAAAACCCCTTGGTCCGTTAAGTGTAGTGCGAGTGCAGTTTTATAAATTAAGTGACGTATTCAGGACTTTAGTTAGCATGATTGTTACCTTTCAATCACTGTTTTAAAAAAAGAATATCGCTTTAGTAGAGTTCCCCTGATTTACGTCAACCAGAGTAATGCTATATAAATCAAGATCCATTTGCTTTTGTAATTGAAAGAGCTGCCAAAAGAATGGCAATAAAGAATATCCATTTCAAGACTAACGAGATGACCGTTCCACGCATCAATGACAATCCTCCTTATTACTGTTTTGTGTAGTGTTTTGATCACGCGCAACACGTCGATACCGAATTGACCATCTTAATTTAATTTTTACAAACGGATTCTCTTTTGAGACTACAAAGAGGGCATTTGTTATCTTCTGGTTAATAGTTGCTTGTCTTCAATCTTCAATTCATGTGGTCTACAACTAACCACAATTTATGCTTAATTTGAATTTGTGCGAAGTACTGATTTTTTACATCTCCAATTCCATGCTATTCCACGTTGAACTTTTAAAACTGAATAAAAATGAAAAGAATATTATTTCTTTCTTTCAAACTATAGATCATCCAATTTCAAGATAGACAAAACCATCCTTATTGCGTTTCCGTTATCTTCTGTCTCTGGGTATTGCAATGTATGAATGAGAATACTCTTTTTTTTTTCTTTTTTTTTTTTTTCTTTTTCTCAATTATTTGTTCCGCATTCCTAGTGCCACTACCTTTTTTTTCTGTCTGCGATTTAAATCCTGTTTTGTAATGTCAATTACAACATCTTTCTTTCCATAGCTCGCTGAGTTATTATACAATAAGCTTCTGTTTTAGCTGCTTTGTCAAAGACCATGTTTCTGATTCATAGGTCATTCTATTTCAATGTGTTTTTTTTTCAGAAGTAGAATTTGTCATACATTTTGTTTTGTCCTTGTGTAGGGTTAATCAATCAGCTTGATCTCCCTGTTGAGATTTCCATGGTTTTTGAAGAACATAATTATAATAAAATAAATAATTTAAAAATGATATAAAATCTACTCACTACCCCCCTCCTCCCCCCCACACACACCACGCAAACACGCACATACATCAGTGATATTCTTAGTTACTACAAGATAGGCGATCAATTATTGATACACTCAAATCCATCATGTTGAAATCCCTTACAGTGGAAACGATGTAGTAACATTGTTTTCTGTTGCATTAAGTTGAATTAAGATCCACAACATGGATCGATGCGCGCGCAGCTGTTTGTTTCTTTTATTTTTAAAGTAATTTTAAGCAGTGGCGACACAATTTTGACAACTTAGATATAAGTAGGGACATGCAAGTGCACCTCTGCAAAAATCAGAAAAAAAATCCATAGCGGGAATGTTGCCCTATAGGCCTGCAAAGGTCATGATTTGTATGTTATAGTGCCCTCTGTATGTCAATTCTCCATAGAAAGACGTGTTAAACTAAATTTTCAAGAAAATTCCTATTTACCCGCAATGAAATTTCGTAAAATTTACACAGGATAAAGTCAGTGGTACAGATAATCCAGATAAGTTGTCAAAAGTGTGTCGCCGTTGATATGTTGTTGTTTTATTCTGGTTTGTCATAATAAATGAGACTTTCCAACATATGTCTGGACCTATCAAAGTCTGTGATATTCTGACCTCCTTAGTCATATTGGTGATTTTCTTATTGTGTTTTTTTTTCTTGTTTCTGGCGATGCCACTGATGGTTGTTATGCAGTTGATTTTTAATATAATGGCGAAAATGATGACGATGATGATGATGCCAATGATGATCATCATACTATATTGCCCCAGACAGAAATAAAACAAAACACATGTTATTATTTTAGGTGCTTATCTGCCAGTAGGACATTCCTATCACCTATCACACAAATTTCATTGATACTAAGATTATATAGTTCCCATAGGAACTGTATCAAACTAAAATCCTCTTTGCCAAGCAAGGATCCCTGTCAAAGTTACCTAATACATTTAGCTCACGACATGAAGTAAAGTGCTACCTCTATGTTCCCATTTGCCAAGCAAGGAAACCTATCAAAGTTACATAATAACTCATGACATGAAGTAAGTGCTACGTACCTCTATGTTCCAGCCTCTCAAAACAAGGATAGCTGACCAAGTTTACATAATAGTTCATGACACGAAGGAAAGAACTACTTCTATGACCTAACTCCTCCATGATATTCCGATATAAATATCTTGCTGCACCTAAGGAATTGGCAAGTATCTTGCATGCACTTAAAGATAAATGTGATGCAATCTGGGAAAACCCGCCACATGGTGGGAAATTTATATTTTGAGTTTTTACTATCACTGCAGAGTGTGAAATATTAAGTTTCCATAACTTTTTACTTCTTTCTTCTTTGATACACACATCAAAAGTTACAATATAACAGATTTTAAGCTATTTTCTTTATTTTTTTCAAAACTGTCCTGTGCGACATGTGGCGGGTTTTTCCCAGATCACATCACAAATTCGAATTGAAGATTAAGACACTCCCTCAAAACTGTCACTCTTAAAATTAATTTTCAACAATTATGACTAATTTAGTGTAAACATTGCCTGAAAATCACAAAAAAATTCCAAACTCTGCCCAACAGATAATTATTCATATTCATTTATTACACATTATTTACATTCATGCACTGGATAATGGAACATGATATAATATATAATTTAAAATACAAATATGTATTATCTGTACATAAATAAAGTCTAGTGGACGAGGACACTGCAAAACGCTGATCGTGTAAGGCAATTTCACAGAGGAGTGGAACAGGAACTTGTCCTCCAAACCTTAAAATGTCAACAATGAAAGGTAAATGTTAAAATATCTAACTTCACTATTAGAATAGTTCACATTAGAAATTGCCCCGAAAAAAAAAATACAAAATGAAATAAATGTACTACATAGAGTATTTGTTCTAGCTCATCTCAACTACCGGTTCATGAAAGTTCATATAAACCCGTGAGCAATTCAAATACGTCTGGAGTAGACAGTAAAATTGTGGCTATGGTGTGAGAGCTACTAAAAATCCGCCCTCCACCAAACAAGGCAGATTGCGTAGTGAGATAAAATGGTCTTATTGGATAAACTGGACTAAGACACAACAAAAGAAACATAGATCCCAGTGGATTAGTAATACGAAAGGATCACAAAGATTGGATAGAGTAAACCACAACGAGTGGAACTATGATGATTTCACACATCTAATTACCTCCCAACCCTACTGCCAGGCATTGTTAAAATTAGTGGCATTAGTGACCTAAGTTGACCCCTGATTTGCCTAAAGTGGCTGCAATTTTCAGCTATCATCGTTAGGGTTCTGCTTAAAGGAACATATGTAAATCACAAGTGTCCATCACTCTATTTAAAAATTTCAGGCCGAATTCATAACTCTTTCTGCAGGGAAAATGGCCGGTACTTCTATTCAATAGTCCATGCTGGGCGGTGAATTTTGTCGGGTGCCGATTTCTCACCGGTGGTGCGTCGAAATTTGGTAACGCTAAAAAAATAGTAGTTTTTTGTACCGTGTACTCAGTGCTTCTCTATGGAGTAATTCATTATACAGATTTCTGGTCAATAGCTTTGTAATATTTGCAATTTATCTGTTTGGAGTCGTATTTTTATTTATTTTAAGCATGTTTGTGGATTATATTGAAAGCAACCGACGATTAAAATGATGAACATGATTTCCTTATTCGGTTACAAGAAGACACAGCTGCAGGACTGGTTAGAAGGGCGCACACCACCAAATAATCACCCCATTGAAATAAACGTTAAGATGGCTTATGTGCGTTGCCATGGTCTGTCAGGCGGGTGTGCGGGCGTAGTTTTGACGAAGCGAAAAGGATTTGGTAGAGAATTATAGTAATACTTGTCAATACGTACAAGACAAATGGCCGGCAACACACAGCGCGCTTCAAAAGCCACAATTCCCGCGGCAAAAAATACGCCAACATTCCCACCAGACATACCATGATACCACTTCCATGATACCGTGCAAAAGAAACGGCCAAGAAACACATAGGCTAAGTAGGCCCCTATTCCCACCTTCCCTGATCAAAGGTACCCCACACGTATTTAGTCGCCTAAAATAAATGGGAATGAGGAATTGTGACGGACAGTAATTTCATGTTTTTCAGCTCCTACGTACGCGTACGATCGAAGCTAAAGCAGAATATTATCGAGAGCCCCTAACCAATAACACTACGTGCACGGTCGTTATTACAGGAAAAACTACCAACATTTGATGGTTACCAAATACTACTACTTTTTGATATCGATTATTAGTAAATAAATATACAAAATACTACCAAATTTCGATATCGAAAAATAGTAACATTTCAAATACTACTAATTTTCGATATCGAAAATTACTAGTATTTGAAATATACCATTTCTCGACGCAGCACCGGGATGGTGGTCAAGCCTTGTAATTTCCATACTTGGCAGGCTGACAGTATCAAGATGTTTTGAGAAAACCCAATATAAGGTACCAGTCTCATGATAGCGAAGAAATGACAGTTTCTTGATCGCGTGTTTGTACATGATATGAAAGTATAGGCAGTTTAATAGTGTGAAACCTGATAACAGTAATTGGGACATCTCCGCAGGGGCCAATTAATGACGGTCATTTATAAGCAAGCTATTGTTATCAGTAGTCTCTAAATTCAAAAGAGTAAATTTCACTTTTTTAGAGATTGACAATTCAAACCCTTGAAAGACTATATTATTGTTCAAATTTACTCTGGATAAACAAATAAGAGAAAAGTTGATCCAAAGATGTTATTTGAAAGGTGTGAAATTTCACTCTTTTCCAGAGTTTGAGTGGGCCATGTAGTCACTCAAAAGAGTAAAATCCACTGTTTTATTTTCGAGTGCATCATTTCAGTGCTTGGATACCAAATGTTTTAGTTTTTGTGAGAAATATTTGGCCTTGCTTTTTAGTTGTTGAGCAACTTATAAATAATAATAACATTTGCCAATTATATCGTCTTATAAGCTCAAATAATAATAGTCAATAGCTTTAAGTTGTTACTCATCTAGTTGTTCCTACTAAAGTTGTTCTAAAAACTGATTCAACATTAATATTATTTTGGTGTTTTGGTCTAACCTAATTCTCTTACGAGAGAAATGTTTAAAGTGAAAATTCGAACCATATTTAGACAAATAAGAGTAGAGTGGACAGATGTTTTTGTTTGTTTGTTTGTTTGTTTGCTTTTTATTTATTTTTTTTTCTAGCCACCCTTTGAGAATAGGATAAGTAACTTTTTATTTGATTTTATCCACAGGCTTTCGAGTAAGTAATTTTCTGTCATACTTTCACGTCCTCAGTCGCCAACATGGAATTAAAGGCACTATCAGTGATTTGCTAAATCAGAAAATCGAAAAAAAAATCGTCAAAAATCAGATTTGTCCATGTCTGTAACAGGTTTAGATATCCTAGCATACCCTGCAATTGCCAAGACTGAAAGCAACATAATAAGGACAAAATCGGGTGTTTTAGTCATTACTGTCCATACGGACACTTACTTACGTAATTCGATGGGGAGTCATATTTTTGAACACCACTGTTTGCTTTTTTTTGTTTCAATTTCAGTTGCAAAAATAACTTACGATGATTCTACAGACTTATCCTTCACTTTTAAACTATTTCTGCAAATTTCAAATATTTTGACTCTTTCGGGTGAATCATTGATAGTGTCTTTAAGTGCATTATCATACTTTCTTAAAAAAATAAGAAAACTTCCAAGGATTGTTTATTAGTGTTAAAATGGTCCATTTTTTGAGACAGTATTAAATGTTACAGTGTTTTAATAAATAGTGTTACAATAATTTGAGTCAATCGTTAGTCAATGTTAAAATAGTACATTTGTTTAGTCAATGTTTAAAAATGGTCAATGCTTTTGTCATTGATGTTTAAATGATTGCCTTTTGTAGGCATGTAGCAATTCTTTAGTCATTAGTGCTAAAAGACATAAGAATTAAGTTTTTTTAACACTGAAGTACATAAGAGGGGTCTATGTTGTCCCAGGGTTTCTTTTCTTTTCTTTTTTTTTTGCGCGCGCCATATTTTAACACTAGATTATTTTTGCCCACAATTTTATGTAATTGCCTAAATATCAGTTGCGCAATCGGCCATGGCGTTTTATACTAATTAGCATAAATAAGCATTTTGGTTGCGCTATTGACAATTTGTTTTGCCCCTTAAATCGTTCTGGAGTAATCTTTTTTTTACAAATTGTTATTTCAGCAATGTTTCAGCATACAATATGGAAAAGTCCTTCGGGAAAGTGATTTTTCATTTTTGGGCAGGAGAATTTGGTGCGCGTCATATATACATAACAATTTTGTGGACCGCCATTTTGAATCTGTATATCCGATTTTCATTTTTTGTCCTGATATGTGGTCGTGTTGATGTACCCCATCATTGACAAGAATATTGGAAAAATATTCCAAAGGCAAAAGGGTTCAGATATGGATCCACTTGGACCCCATTATGCACTAACGGGAGTGAAGAAAACCATAATGCATTTTATGGCGGGTGTAGCTAACGGAATCAAAGGCATTAGTATGATGCATTTTTATCATGCTTACGGTAGTGCTAGGACATTTCTTAGTCATTAGTTATCAGCCCTGTGTCATTGGAGTTAAAGTATTAATGGGTTACGGGTCGTCTCTAACGAAATACTATCATGATAATGATGCAATGTTGAACCGAAATCCAGGGTGCCGAAATACCGGGTGCCGACTTCCCCTCCTTTTGGCAACGCCGAAGTTACGGTGGGAAAGTAATCATAGTCCGGCAGGCATCATAGTCCGGGCTCCATAGACGACAAAGGAATAAAGCGTGAAATTAATGTTGCGTGAAGAGTCAACTGAATTGATTGCCCTATTGTTCACCATTGTTCCCGGACTGTGAGCCCGGGGGACTATATCTCCTGCCACACCGGGACATAAGGCAATGAAGAGGGGAAGTGGAAAGGAAGGCACTGTTGATGTGCTGTGCACGTGTTCAGGATAGGCCCTATAGATGATTTTCTGGAACATAATACAATAGAACTCATTAAAAATCATGTTTTTTTTGCCATTTTGAAACAAGTTTGCATGTAAATGGTAGAATTTCATACGATATTGTAAAGCAAATCTGTCAATTAGCCCTATGATGAAGATGAGTGTCCAGTGTTCGGTAGCAAGGTGACCGGAATCGGAAACGCATTGTTATACAGGAGATATAGCGCCAGTGGCATATCATCACTAAAAGAACGGTATTTTAACCTCGTTTTTATTTAGTTGACATTGCCGTGGGCAAGTGGGGGGATATCACAGACCGGTGGGCGATAAGCACTTCGCCACATCAGCTTATGGATAGGGTTCGGGCCTCCTTTTTTAAGAATTAGAATAAAGATTCTTTATTGATTACGGTTACAGCACGTTTATGGGTTAGGGTTAGTGTTAAAGTAGGATTGATCAGGGTCAGAATATTCGGGGTAGGGTTGGGGGGGTACTTTTAGAGATATGGTTAGGGTTGTTTAGGGTTAGGTAAAGGTTTTTTTATAGGGTTTTAGTAAGTGTCAAGGGCTCGGTGAAGAAAATAATGACAAGTTGGGTGGTACTCTAAAACAATTCTGTGCCCTGTGTACGATTGAGTCATGAACAATTATTAATTTTCCCCGACTGCATTAGCCAATTGACGAACAGAACCTTAGTCACATTCAGCACCACGCACTGTAACACGAATACTCTGTCCAATCTATGGGCTTACCCATTGTTTCGACAGGTAACCCTGTTCGTACGGTAGGGTAAGTAATGACGTATAGCCCTTATTCTCGCATTGAATATTATAGATTTACGAGAGGGATTTTCACCCACGAACAGAGATGAAGGCAATGCCAACGTTTGAGGTCCACAAGTATAGTGAACATGTTTGGATCAGAAGTAAACCTGGTTTGCCAAGCTTGTCTACCTGATCCCAATTTAATCATTTTAACACTACATTAATTTTGAAATACCTTCTCGCGTTCACGAAAACTACCACCCTTAAATAAGCATTGACCTGGTTCTATTTTACCAGTTCATATTTTTCGGTGCAACATGTGCTTCTTCAGGACCGAGTCCTAAGCAGCTAATGACATTTCAACGATGCGATTTGCTTTGAGTATCAGCTTGATGACAAGACCATACAATCTGCATAGATTTGCACCGGGAGATTTGCAAGTAGCGTCAAGTCAACTGTAACCGCACACCAAAGTAGAGAGCACAAGTAGGGGCGCCACGATCGTCCAAACGGAAACCTGTGTTTCTAGAATATCAATTCCTTTATTCCCTCATATTATTAGCATGTTTCCTTGAAGAGAGAAATATACAGGAAAGTAGTGCTCAAGCAGACCTGGAAAAATAGGCCACTTTAGCTGACCGGCCCGGCTTCAGGAACAGCACAGATCTGTAGCGGACTACGCCGATTATAGTGGACTTGTCTCGACACCGCTGCAATCTAGCGAGGATGTCAGCGACTGGCGGCAGTTCAGATAGTGTCGCTGTTACTACATATAAACTTAAAGGGACACAATGGTATAAAAAAATATTCAGACATAATGAAATGGATCCTTACTGAAATCACTTCCACACATTTGAAAACAATTTGGGTGTTTACATTTTGTGAAAAAGGGAAAAGTGACTAATATTATTTTCTTTGTAAGCTTCACTTCTCAGCCAAGGATACTACCAGCATTTATCAAACTTGAAAAGCATGCCGTCATCAGCTCACAAACCATTGCTATTGTATAATTATGTGCTATTCCCGGCTAATCCACCTTTCACTTGCTAGATCAATATCTTACTATAAGCCTGAAGAACAATGTCTGATTCCTGGCCTGAATGCGTTTGAATCGTGTAACAAAACATGTAAGATACATTGTAAATTCTGGCAGGGATGTCAACACCTTGATTTTCCGTGGCGGGAATTGCCAAGAACTGCCAAGAACTCTTGATGTTTTTATGAATGTAAACATCCAAATTGTTTTCAAATTTGCGGAAGTGATTTCAATAAGGGTCCGTATCATTATGTCTGAGTATTTTTTTCATGCCAATTTGATCCTTTAAAGGAAAGAAACGCCACTATATTCTTAATGGTTGATTATACGGCTTCGTTCTTGCATACTATCTAGAAGCTGTAGAGCAAACGCGACGCACTTTGAACAACTCATTTGGACCATGAATCAAAGGTGCTTGTTCCAATCGCCTCTGGGACCCCCGAGTCACCCGGAAGTAGTTCAAATTTTGATATCAGATGAAAGGTCGTATTTGTTCTCATTATCGTCCTGAAATTTCAGCTTCCAAATCCACTTCTTTGCAAAGATATAAACAACAAACTGCCGTTTTAATGGTTAACCAGGGCCTTGCAATGTGCATTATCGCTTCTATTATCAAAACCGCAAGTTCGTTTCCCACTATACTTGATGGTAAGTGTATGCAGGTGCCAGGCTCTCATATCAAGAGGAGAACAAGACACACATAAATCGGAACATCTATAATTCATACAAATACATGATGATGATGATGACGACGATGATGATGATGATGATGACAATGATGACAATGATGACGATGATGACGACGATGACGACGATGATGATGATGATGATGACAATGATGACAATGATGACGATGATGACGACGATGACGACGATGATGACGATGATGACGATGATGACGATGATGTTGATGATGATGATGATGACGATGATGACGATGATGATGATGATGATGATGATGATGAGATTATCAGATGATGATGATGATGATGATGATGATCCCATGCCTACGTGGTGTGACATTTGACAAATTTATGAATATGACTGATCATGTCACTAATGTGTGCAAATCTGTGAATTATCACATTCGCAACTTAAGCAGAATCAGATATTACATTGACAAAGATACTTGTCATGCAGCGGTCAGAGCATTAGTTACGTCCCGACTTGACTACAGCAATTCCTTGCTCAATGGCATAACAGCCAAGAATCTGAATCGTCTGCAAAGTCTGCAGAATAAAGCAGCACGCCTGATTTATACGATGCCTAAATACACACACACACATCTCCTCTAATTAATGAGCTTCACTGGCTTCGGATTCCTCAGCGTATTCAATTCAAAACTCTAACACTCGTTTTTAAAGCTCTTCATGATGAGGCTCCAGGCTACATTACAGAATTGCTTCATATCTACTCTTCAAATTATAATCTACGTTCATCTTGTCGAACTACATTAGAAGTTCCTCGGACAAAGAAATTGGCCGGTGATCGTTCATTCTCGTGTATAGCACCTAAACTCTGGAACTCTATTCCAAAAGAACTCGCCAATCTCAATGACACTTCTCTGTTCAAAAAGCATCTTAAGACGCATGTATTTGTTTAATATTTTTTGTTGTTCTTGTTATTGTTTGTTCTTTGTGGCTTTGTATTGTAAGCGCTTTGTAATCCTGGGAAAAGGCGCTATATCAAATGCTGTTATTATTATTATTAAATTGTCTTCTTGAGCTCAGGTCTTCAATTATTGTAACGGGAAAAAAATCCGCTGTATGTAGTGTGTCTCTGTCGTCCTTCTAGTACGTCGTCTCTTGTGCGTCTGGATACCAGACAGCCTGAAGGATATGTACTGTATTTTTATAACATGTCTTAAGGTGGAAAACACCATTTGCATGGATCTTTTAACTAAATAATTGAGGCCAAATTCAGTATCAAATATCAAAAGTATGGACCAGACTTACTTAAAATTTGGCATCAGTTTTGATACCGTTGCCATGGTAACCAAATGCCAAACATGCTAATTGCATTTTTATGTATTTTGGGGAAACACAATATCTCAAGAACCATATACCCTAGACATGTGGTTAATACATCAAATTAAAGCTCTTGACATACTCCATGACCTAAACCTAAAAACACACTGATTTATTAACATCAAAATGCAGAAATTTGGTAAAAAAAAACGGTAAATTGTGAAAGATTTGTGGAAAAAGTGCCTAATTAAAATGCGCATAGCTAATTTATCAACTTTGCTAAAATGTATTTAATTATTTTTAGGTTTAGGTCATAGAGCAACTTAAGTACTATCTACATGGTAAATGTTATATTTTTTTAAGCAAGTTAACATATGTAAATCTTGTTTTTCGTTTGCCAAATCACTAAAATATTTGAAACGGAGAAATCGCACTTAAAAGTCTAGAAACACTATTTTAATCAATGTTATGCAAATTAGGTACACTACAACTTTTTTAAGGATCATAAAATAAACTTACTTAATTTTAACAATGATTGGCACTTCAGTTTTCAGAAAAACTGCTATGATTTGAGAGTACCATTTTTTTAATGGCAATTTATTAAATATCGCCTTTTGAAAAACAATAAAATACATAAGAATCAATTTCTTATGTATTTTATTGTTTTTCAAGTGGCGATTTCAATCAAATGACTCTAATTGCTTCCGCTAACCAACTTAAATCTTGTCTAACTTTTGAACCCTAACTCGGATTTTTTTTCAAACAAAAAGCAAATGAAAGGTGAAATTTATCTCTTTCTCATAGTTATAATTTCAAAAAACAAATAATTTTAGCCTTCTAAATGGAGTTTTCCACCTTAAGGTCTGTTTATACCTCATTGCACTGTGCCGTTGCCGATATATCGATAATTTTCTTCTGCAACTCAGCGCAACTCGCTGCAAATTCATTAAAATAAATTTAACTTGATTGCGGTAGCGCAATGCTTTATTTTCGGTAGAGATTGAAGTTCGGGCAACGCACCTTGCCGCAACGCATATACAGTGAAGTAACGAACCTTTGCTTTACGGTTGAGAATATTCCAATGAAAATCATCTCTATAATTGTTTGTCGATTTATTGTATTCTTATTTAAACAAGCAAAGGGTAACCACTACAATATGGCATCCAATTATATGCATTATCATGTTTTGAGGAGTCCAAGTGTGTGAAAATATCGCATCCAAAACATGATAATGATAAAATTGGATGATTTACGCCCAATATTAATTGGTCTCGTTATGAGTTTTAAAATATTGGGCTCGACTGCGTCTCGCCCAATATTTGTGCAACTCATAGCTCAACCAATGAATTTGGGCTTAATCGATCCAATTTTATATCAATATTATCATGCAAATTACACATAAGGCCAATGGAAGTTGATTCTTAGTTTCCTGTTGGAGATTTGCAACTAGAGATGAGGTCTGATTTCATTATTAATTATTTACTGTCATTATTACGCTTAAAGGCATGTTGAATACACTACTACCCTTATCGTAATATTTATTACACGTGCTTAATTAACAAAACGGGGGTATTTGCAGGTTTATTTCTTCAAAAGTTTAAAAATCAGTTTAAACATTTTTTGCACCGAGTATGATGACAAGCAAGACAAAAATCTGAAGGAAATTCATTATATATGGTATGCTGTGACACAACTCCCAATGAAACTGCTTAAAATAAACAGGAAGGGATGCTTGAATATTTTGAGCAACTGAAAATTAAGAAAAACAGTTTTTGCACAAAATAATGAAATATTCGCCACAGCGGCAAAGCTGATGCGCATTCCAACAGGAAACTAAGAATCAATTTCCCTTGACCTATGGAAATGATCGAAATGCCATTTTGTATTTTTAATATTTTAGCTGTATTATGTTTATAAGCGTATTTTTTACTGAAGCAATAAGAATATGAAGTCGAAAACGCGTGAAAACAATTTATTGTGATAACTTTCATACAGATCTCTTTACAGTCTTTAGCACAAAGTGGACATGGGAGAATGGCTCCTAGGGACCCGTATTTGCCAGATTTACGACCAGGCCCGTACGCGGCTCCCCAAATTCCACAAAAGGGGAAAAAAGTCCAATTTTTGCCGATTTTTTTATAGAAAGGTCCAAATTTTAGAGAAAATATGACGAAAAAGTCCACATTTTGGTGTTGAGATGTTCAAAATGTCCAAAAAAGAACCATTATAGGGGGATTAGGTCCATTTTTCAAAAAAAGGTCCACTTGTTCGAAGACCCGCACCCCCCGTAAAAAAAAAATGCGTACGGCGCTGTTTACGACTGACAATACACTTTTTCCGACTCATTTGTTTTGT